>CM034151.1:140376701-140610421 GCA_019776745.2 Taxus chinensis | reverse complement strand
TTCATTGCATTTTCTTCGTATAGGGAAATATTGTGTGTGTCTCTTTCTTTTTGAAAAATACACATTTAATCTTCTCCCTAGTAACATTATCTTCTTTTAATTAATCTAAAGGAAATTTGTAATTTGGTGCTTAAAAGAAATCATTTCTTTCTTCTTGCATTTGCATAACAGTGAAAGAGCATGTTCCTGACCTATTCATCATTTACTACATTGAATATAATTTTTGATTGGGGTTCTAAAATTTTGTTTCATTTCATCCTTATCTATTGCATTGTAGCTCATTTAAACTTATCTGTAATGACCAGATAATGGTTGAAAAATTGAATAATAGTTTGTTTTGTGCACACACTCCCAAAAAAAATCATTGAAACAAACAACTCACTACTTAAACATCTCTTGTCCCGGTATTTATCATTAACAGCTAATAAGCCAATTAGTGGTAGAGCTAGCTAGTGTTCTGGCAAGTCATTATATCAGAGTAGGGCCTTGCGTACTATAAAGTATATATTAGGGACCCCAAACAAAAAATTACCTAAAACTAGCCATATTTTTCATTTTTTGTAGCGAACATTCGTTAACAAAAACTTATTTCCTATTCACAATTCACTCCTTAATGGCATAAGCCACAACATAAAATCTACATCCCAACATTTCATGTTTGTTAGATTTTGCTTGATTTGTGTTTTGATGTGTGAGTTCATATTTCTCCATTTTTTTCTCTCCCTAAACACTCCACAATCATAGTTGGTGTATTTTAACTGTGTTTGAGTGTGTTAGGATCTATCATTGTTATGTACTCAGAATTTTAGGTTAGCCTTTTATTCAATCTAAATCACCAAAATTCCATTTTTCCATCTCTTCACAAATTTTAACAATAACTAGTATTGGTCTAGTGACTTTCATTGCTTACATCATCATACCACCATCAGTTGATTGAATGCCGTTAGTTGTATGCTATTTTGGTCATTTATGCCAAAATAGCATTCAACCTACATTTTGTTCTTTCTATGACTTTTTGTGTCTCCTTATCATATTTATTGTGTTTTTTTATCACCTACAATGTTGATATCCATCTCATTCATACCTTTTCATCTCCATATTTTAATATTTTAATCATTCACAGTAGTCGGTATCAGTCCAGCGACCGCCATTGGTTAATTAATCATATTGCCATCAGTTTACTGACTGTTATCAGTTTCCTTCTATTTTGGTCACTTAACTAAAAATATTTTCAAATCACTTACATCACTTGTCGTGACTTCCTCTGTCACTCCACTACGTTTTTTGGTATTTGATATCACCTTCAGAACCCATTTTCACCTGATATTCACCATTTATAGCCAAGTTTTTAAATATTTCAATTTTCCATAGTAAATGACATCGGTTCATCGACCGACGTCAGTTACCTCCTATACTGACATCGGTTAGCTAATTGGCATTAGTCTCTATGTTTTGGTTTTTCAATGAAAACAATGACCAAAATCTGCCTTTCAAAATCCATTTTGTTCCATTTTTCTATGTTTTTATATCATCAACAAAGTTCAGATTACCAATTCTACTGTCATTCACATGGTTTTTACTAGTACATAAGCCAACGCTCTCATGTTTCAAGCCATAAGCCACTCCCACTTAGCCAATCACCACCTTCCATTTCATCACCTATGGATCCAACCAAACTATTACCATACATGCTGGTGATGAGGAGTTCACAAGACTCCTTGATCAAAACCTCATTGCACAACAGTATTACCTCTCTCACTCATCCACCTGTGACTCATTAGGAGAACTTATATATGACATGCCTATATCTCTTCCTCCCCATGTTTCCCCCACTTCTGCATTAACCACTACTAGCACATCATTACATGATTTTACCTCATCGCCTATGGCTTCTAAACTTGACACCACATTATCATTATTTTTTACACCTACAAAAACTACCATGCCCTCGATGTTCGTCACCCCTATGACGTCTACCATATCATCATCCACTAACCTTATTTTAGGCATACCTACATCATCCACTTCCTAAGTACCTTTTTCATCCCAACCACCTCTAGTGTCATCATCCCACACTCCTTTCTAGAAGATTTTCCTCTCCATTCCATAGACTCTTCCACCAATTTCCATGAGATTATTTACTTCCATCCCACCTACCTACACCTATCATCAACAACTTCTTATTTTATCTATCACTTATCCTAGGTATTTTCCCGCGAGATCCATCCCATCTTATATTCCCTCATCATGGTTTTAATACATGGCACCACCACATACTGGATTATCATCCACATCATATCCATCTTACCCCCCCCTTATACTGCACGGGGTACTCCATCATCATAGTCTACAAATGATCTTATCAAAATGATGATGGAAAAAATGCAAACATTATAAAAATTTGTATCTGGCTCGAGTAACTCTCTGAGATATGATGAGATTCGTAACGATCCTATTCACTTTTCTATTATAATTCATCCATACCCTACACATTAGGAAATGTAAAAATTCAACCGATTCAATAGCAAAGAAGACCCACAACAACATTTGCTGTCTTTTAAACATGTGTGTTATCTCATCGCTCACGAAGACACTTTTCTCCTATGAACATTCCCAATGTCCTTAATGGGACCCTCTTTAGATTGGTATAGTGCTCTACCCAGGAACTCCATATTTTAATTTAATCTGGTAGCTGAGGATTTTCAAGACCTATTTTCTATCAACATTGTCAAGAAGGTCACAATGAAAAAATTGTACGTGACACACCAATATGAGGATGAGTCTATCTCAGACTTTTTCACTCGTCAACACGGCTTGATTAATCAAATGAGATTCTAACTGCCTTAAACTATGTTAATAAATTTATGTATGTGACCTTGTGCTAGAAACATCTTGCAAACTCTCGAAATCCAAAATTGTTGTACATTCGACGAGGCATTCACAATGGCCCTGAAACTTGCAATTTGCACTATTGAGGGGAAGAAGTTGTAATTCTATAGCAAAAATGCTCCCTTAAAACCCAATGATTCTTCTTCTTCGTCCAAACCACAAAACAAATATTCTAAAGTAAAAGGATATGTCAATGCATTGGTTTTAAAAGCTACCCCTTTTCATTCATACAACCAATCAAACCCTTCTTCTAATCTTTCTCCTATTCAAACTTTCCCATTTCAGCGGGAACACAAAAATAAACCTCTATTGGAGAACCTTATTCTTCTATTTTTTGAAAAACTTATAAAATTTGGAGCAATCACCCTTCTACCTAAAAAAACACATATTGGTTTTTACCCTTCCCCTACTCTACTTGTATTCTAAAAGGAGAACGATTACTGTAATTATCACTATGTTAGAGGTCATAGTGATGGTAATTTTATAACTTTCGAAGACATCAAAAAAGAATTGTTAGATAATGGAGATATCATCATGGTTAACCCCAATGCACTAACTAACCAAAACCTCCACATCTTCAAGAACCTATTTCCAAATCACACCCCTTCTTCCAACAAAGCTTGTGAAACCTAAACTAATTATACCAATGTTTGAGAGGTCCATGATGTTTTTGATATCATACCGGCTCATTTCACTCAATTTCCTCTCATCCTATTTGTTGTCGCCAAATCACTGCACCCTCCGAATGGCCAGGATGTGAATAGGACGTTCGGTGTGATTGGGACACATGGGATCACCTCTCAAGCTGTGGGACTTGGGCTTGAGGTGAACCTCCGGAGAAGGCCGGCTTCCTCTTACTAAACTAAGTGTTGTACTACTCCTAGTGTAACAAAAATGATTATCTAGTCCTATGCTAACATTTTCATGGGGTTTTAGGGAAAGAGATTTACAGAAATGAAACTATACTAGGGATGGTGATGCACCAAATAAAGGGTGCTTACAAACTCAGGAAGGGTTAATTTGAAGAGGGTGTGTGCACCACAGGTCAACTTCACCTACTGCAACTTAGAGAGGGTATAGGATACCACAAAATAAGAGACACGCGTTCCCTTTGTTAAAATTTATCAGACCGAGAAATATAACAGTTTCCCAATGAAAAAGGATGAACTCAAGAAGGGTGAAAAGAAACCAAAACTCAACTGCATGAAATACTTCACCACTCGATAAGCATAGAACTCCAAGAACCTGCAATAGAACTTAAACTTGCACAGTCTACCTGCAAGTATGAGAAAGGCACAAAGAAGCACAGAAGGATGAAAGGACCGAGATTAGTCACAAAACACACACTTTTATTTCTTCAATAACATGCACAATGCATCATACATTTAGAAGAGGAAATAGTTTCCATTACAGTCTTGAAGAGGAGGCTTGAAAGTTCTCTCAACACACAAGAACAACTTGCAGAAGAGAGAGGATTCTTGAAAAGTATACACTCGCCTGAGATATCTAACTGTCCAACTTCTCTGAACTGTTGGAACACTTTGAAATGAGCTTCCAACTTACATTTATAGAAGAATATGTGAGAAATAAGAGGAAATGGTCATAATTACATTCCTAAAATGAAGGCCCATGATGTATTTATTACAGTTAGTTGAACCAATCGAGAAGCTTCCATCATGGGTCATTAATTGCTTGATGACCTAGTCTTCTTAATTAATTAAAAGAATATTTAAATAAAATATTTAAATAATAATAATAAATATTATTCTTAAAATATTTAAATAAAAATATTAATTTAGTTAACATAATGTCGGGACCCCCCTGTTGACCCGTTTGACTTGAAGAGGAGGGGGGTCCATGTGGATAGAGTCTGCACAAATCTCAACTCAGTGAGTTTTTAATCCTCTAACTCGGTGTTGCAATCAATTTTGAACCCCACACTAACTCTTTCCTCGCTTTGGCAATCAGATTCTTTTACATTGAGTCCTTTGGTATTTTGGCAGTGCACTCTGCAATCTCAGCTCCAATCAACAATTATGCCACTATTGGGATCTTAGTATGGCATAGGTAGCTATGAGCTACACAATATACTCATTTTTCTAGAAACTAAAAAGATCCTTTATGTTACAATTTGCAACACATAAAATAAGCCCTTGAAAAAAAAATATTGAACAACTGGGGCAACCAAAAGGACCTTGGAAAAATTTACAGGTAACAACCATATGAATTCTTCCTTAGTCGTGGATCAAAGCTAATAGAAATAAAGCTAGATAAAATTAGCTTGAAACTACAGTATAATCGTCCATTGTAAAAAACAAGCTTCTGTGAACCTGGTAAAAGAATACTTTTATTGTCTGATTGGACATACATAATGGAAGGGTATAAATATTGCCTACTGCCCACAGAGTTTCTCAAAGAGACCATTTACAAGTGACAAGGATGTGGCATACAAAACGGCTGACCAGGTATTTCAGAGTTGACCTTCACATTCAATTAATTTTAGGAGAAGAAATTTTGAGCAATATGAATCGTTTCATTCTGCACCATAATAAACCATCATCTCCTAATTCAGGGAAATTTTATGAAGCCTCGAATAGTGTGACTCCAATCCATTATACACGGCAGTGAATATTTGTTTCCTGCAACTGCTTGCTGGAAGCGCTAAAAATGACTCCTACTATACTGCAACATGTCAACTGCCTGGTGCGCGGTCCGAGTTTGCCTCGGGACCACCGAATGCTCAGACCCTGAACATGAGTTGGGAGAAGTATGCTGACAAAGGTGAACTGATCAGGTCAGACATCTGTTTGTTGCATTCGTTGAAACAGTATTAATGCTTCGTGAGGAAACCCATGTCTTTTGTAAGCTACAATTATGGTGTTCCATGAGAAGGCGTCTCTTTCTTGTGAAAGCATATTCCTGGAAATGTAGGTTTGCAATAGCTGAAGATATGTAGATGCGTTTACAGGGATGTTATGCGTGGTAATAAGAATGTGTGGAGCCTCCTTCACCTATCTCCGTGTCATACTCGATTTTTCCCAGGCTAGACCACCACGTCCAATCCTATTAAACACTTCAACTGTCTCATTCCCACATTCCCCGACTTACCTTCCGAGTGACTCGCACAAAGACTCGGATTCTGTTTACATGGCCCATGCGGAAGTATCATGTTGGATAGCCATCGTATTATCTCCACTTGGAAATTTGATTTGATTTTTCCAACTCGCGGAAGTCTGATCATGGCTTACTGTGGTTATATTTCCACTTGGAGGTGCTTGCCTGAATCTCCCCTATGCGGAGTGAACAGCTTGGACTGCCATCGTTAAATCTCTAAGCTCAGCATACCAGCTCCGAATTCCCGCATAATGGCTCGGCCACATTAATCCACGGGCCCTGGCCTCAGCTTCGCCGCGTAACCTTGGCAAGATAGTAAAAGGTTTCCCATGCGCAGGATTACCTACTCGGTCTGCCATTCAAAAAACCCACTTGGAAATATAGTGAAATGTTTCCCATGCGCAGAATTACCTGCGGATTGCCATGATCGTGCCTTCACTTGGAAATTTGACCCGTTTTCTCCAATTCACAGAATCTTTTCAATGGCTCGACATGATGTCATTTCCCTTGGCAATGCTCACCTTATTTCCCACATCTGGGATTGGAGTGCGGGGTTTCATTATCATTTGGCCAGATTTCATTTTGGACAGATGGCCACCGATTTCCACTTTTCCACTCAGCGTGAGGAGACATCATTTTATCGGTGTAAACATTTCAGCTGTAGCTTGTAAGGTGTGATAATTCCGACAGAATCCTTTATGCCTGCCAACTTAGTGACTCGTTGAAGATGCTCATATAATTGTAAAGAAAACTATGCCTCATGAATATTATGATATGAAACAGTTCCACCTCTATGACATTCTCCTCTATGAGTTACATCATAAAACCAGTAAGGTCTCGATAGAGAATCTTTGTAATAAATTTCCTCAGGTATCCCGGTAACAACTCACTGTCACTTAATGGATTTTCATAAAAATATCTTGAAGGAAAATCCTGAATTTGAGGATGCATTCAATGCTGAACAGATAACAACATACTTGGACAACCTGCTTGTTGGAAGTGCTCAAAAGAACTCTTACTATACTGCAACATCCCTGCTGCCTGTGCATCGAACACTCGGCTGAGGAAGGTCTGAACACCATTATAATTCGCAGCTCTTTTTAAAATGTCGGTTTGATTGAATTTTACATTGGTATTCTATGGTGCTTATACTATTTTCCTACGTTCATAGAAGTCCTTCCATTATGTAATTACAAACCCGAGATTCAATGATGTTGAACCTCCCATATCTACATAATTTCATATCATCTCAGTCAAACAAGATAATTCTCCCAAGTGGTTGGTTGAGCTCTATCTTAATGGATTAAACCTGGCATCATGTTGACTTTGACTCTCCCTGACTTGGCCTTTAGTTATTTTTGCATCGATCTCCACCGAGATCCTTGTATAGTTCCTTTCATTCATCAATTATCAACGAGCTATATTTTACATTAACGAGACCATCGTCAAGCTCTTACAACTGAGAGTCTCTACCGAGATGATTTCTGAGATGACTATAAATTTGACACCGGATTCTTTATCAACTCGACCCCGACCTCTTCACAGAGTTGAGATCAACTAGGTGCCTTTCGATGCTAGGTGATCTCTTCATATGTAATTTAGGAATTATTTTTAATTATTGCATCTCGTTAATAACCAAAGGTGGGTTCCTAGGACTATTATTTCATTTTGAATGTGATAGGACCCCATTGTCCAATCTTGCCATGTGTGCAAAATTGGATAACATTTTTGGCAACCTCTTGGGGATGATTTCCTGCTAAGCATGATTCCAGTAGCCTTAAGTCATCCATTGGGCATGGAGTCTATGTTGGAATCCTAATAGTAGTATGATTTTCTTTGACACATCCTAGAATCTCCTTGAGCATTGCCAATATCCTGGGCCTCCCTGGAATGCTAAGCATGAAGTATACTGAATCTGTTGAATGCTTGACATCCATAGAGTACTACAAAATTTTGAATGAAGTAGATTTTGAACTATTATGGAAACCTTGAACCTTTCTTCTCCTTGACACCTTCCAATGATGAAACAATGTGCAGAACAACACAAAACACAACAACAAGGAAAGAAAAACAACAACACACAACAATGTGCATAAGCACTTGGAGGAAAACACCTAATTTAACTGTACAAAGGGTGGAACGCTTCTCAAAAAAAAGCTTTGAGATGTATCCCATTCACATGAATGGGCAGTTCTTCTCCATTGAGCCTAGATAGATGAAATGAATTTACCTCTTTGCAACTTGTGACAATGTATGGCCCACTCCAGAGAGCATCGAACTTGGCATGCCTGCCTGGTTTGGCCCTGTCTTCATCCCATTTGAGAACTAAATCTCCCTCTTGAAAACACCTGTCAGATGCCTTCTTGTCAAAATATTTCTTATCTTGAGCCTGATGCTGCTCCAAAGTTTTCATAGCCTTGTCTCGTACTTCCTCTAACTCCATGAGTTCAGCAAACCTTACTATCAAAGGATCATTCTCTATAACTTCAAGTTGATGAGCTAACTCCAAAGAAGGTAACTCCAATGAGAGTGGGAGTTTTGCCTCTCTTCCATATACAAGAATGAAAGGAGAATTTCCGATGGCCCTTTTAGGTGTGATCCGATCTACCCATAAGGTGGTCTTAAGCTGTGTATGCCAAGTCCTCTTGTTAGTCTCCATTGTGCGCTTAATAATCCTTATGAGGTTTTTGTTGCTAGACTCAGCCAATCCGTTTCCTTGTGGATAGTAATTGGATGAAGTTTTGAGGTATACCCCATTTTTAACATCCCATTCACTCAATTTCATACCAAGAAAAGCTAGCACATTTTCTGAAATGAATATAAACGAAACACGGAACCTCGTCATTATAACCTCTAAAAAATATAGAACTACCTTTTCATTTCTCTCTTTTAATGCTACCACCTTTGTCCATCGAGTAAAATAGTCTGTTGCGGTAAGGACCCACTTATGTCCATCACTGGATGGAGGATTAATCATTCTGATGAAGTCCAACCCCCATTGAAAAAAGGGTTGATCCACTTGAATTGGATGCAGCAGAAGAGCTGCCAGCTTCTGCTTACCTGTGAAAAAGGCACATTCCTTACATTTCCTTACCCAAAGATGCGCATCCTTGAATAAATCCAGCCAATAGTAGCCAGCTCGTATGATCTTGGTAGCTATTGTTCATGTGGAATAATGTCCTCCAGATAGGCCATTATGAAACTATTCTAGTATCTTACTGACCTGTTCTGGTCCTACGCACCGAAGGAGGATGCCGTTCAAATCTTTTCGAAGGAGAACGCTATCTACCAAAACATATGGGATAGATTGAAGACGAAAAGTTCACCTTTGGTTTTTATCCATATCGACCAGATATGCTCCCGAGAAGAGGAAACTCTTCATTTTGGATAACCAGTCAGCTTGATCAACATTCTCATCAGTATTTAGGAGTGTCACGTGCTCATTACCTTTTGATTCCATGTCTGCAGCAAGTTGTTGACATAAACCCTTACCTCTGACAAGTTTAGTGACTTTTATGTGCACGTCATACTCCATTACCTTCGTGATCCATCCAGCACGCTTTTCATTCATTTCTTTGTTCAGCAAAAACTCCTTGACACCTGGATGAGACACCATCAGATGAATCTTGTTGTTGGACAACATGTGCTTGAATTTCTTCAAATCTCGAATAACCACAAATACCTGCTTTTCAATGAATGAGTATTTGAACTCGTAGTCTTTGAGGGATTGACTGAAGAAAGTGATTGGTTTCTCCATCAGGTTGTTGTTTTGTTGGGTGAGGATCCCTGAAATGCTCTCTTGACCTGCAAAAGCATAAAGGATAAAATCTTTGTCAAACCTGGGGTTCACAAGCATGGGAGCTTGAGAAATGGCTATTTTGATGGCTTCAAATCTTTCTTGTCCTTCCTTTGTCCATGAGAATGGCATGTTTTTCTTTAGCATGGTTTTCAGTGGTTTAGCCAATGTTGCAAATTGAGGGATGAATCTCCGCATGAAATTTATGGTTCCTAGAAAACTTTGGAGGCCCTTCTTGTGACTTGGGAGAGATAAGGACATAATTGAATGAATCCTAGCTGGATCGATTGATAATCCTTCTGCTGAAACAACATGCCCCAACAATTTTCCCTCGTGCACTGTGAAAATACATTTCTTGGGGTTAAGTGAAACCCCAAATTCCCTACACCTTTGGAAAACTTTCCTTAGATGCGTGATGTGATCTTCTGCATGCTTAGAGTATAAAGTTATATCATTAAGGTAAACCAAAATAATATCGTTGATTAGTCCCTTAAATGCCATGTCCATGGCTCTTTGGAAAGTAGCCCTGACATTGGACAATCTGAATGGAATTTTATTGTAGGCATACGTGCCCCACTTGGTAGTGAAAGCCATTTTGAATTGGTCAGATTCTTGGACTAGGATTTGATTGTAACCTGAATATCCATCGAGCAAAGAAAATCTTTGAGCTTATGCCACCGTTTTAAGCATCTACTCCATCGATGGAAGTGGATAATGGTATTTTAATGATGCATGATTCAAATCCCTAAAATCTACACATAACCGGATCTCTTCGTTCTTCTTCCTCACGGGCACCAAATTAGCTACCCATGATGAATGCTTGATGGGAAAAATTATACAGGCCTCAATGAGCTTGGTTAGCTCCTTTCTCATTAGTGGCTCAATTTTGGGATTAATTGGTCTCTGTTTCTGACGAATTGGCTTAGCATTAGGATCCAGTTCGATGGTATGTTGTGCTAGACCTGGATCAAAACCACGCAGATCTTTATAGCTCCATGCAAAGATGTCATGATACTCTTGACAAAGTTTGATGAAAGCTTCTTTCTCTTCAGAAGTACACACTTTTCTGATCTTAAGAAATTTTTCATTTGATACTTCAACTTCCTCAAAATATTCTTCTCTGACCACCATGTTAGGGCTTTGTCTTGTGGCTTGGTCATCTGAATTGAAAATGGATTCCAAAGTGACTAAACCTTTTGGTAACTTTTTGCTTTTCAATTGGATAATTTTATCACCATATGACTCCTGCAACTTATCTTTATTTTTTGTAGCAAACTCCACCTCTTCTTGTAGGAAGAGGACAATTTGTTTGTCACTATCAAACACTTGCCAACTACTCACATTATCAGGGACTGCTAGTCAAACCACCATTTTAACAAATTGCTGCCCTTCTTTCATGATATCAACTAGTATGTTGTATTGTGAACCAATTGTAGCAAGCCTATCTGCATCTTGATTTTGATCTCTAGGGATTGCATGGATTCCAAAAGCTTCAAAATATTCAATCAATTCCCAGACTCGGTTCTTGTATGATCTTAAAAGACCATTTTTTGATGCACTACATGTCAAAACTTGATGAAAAACTAACTCACTATCTCAAAAAAAAGTCAAGGCCTTAATTCCCTTCGTTTGGGCTAGCTGAATTCCTTGCATAAGAGCATCGTATTCAGCAACATTGTTAGTGCAACTGCACTGCAACCGGAAAGATGAGAAGTACTTATCTCCCTCTGGAGAAATTAACATAACACCAACACCGGATCCATTCTTACTTATTGAGCCATCGAAGAACAATTGCCACAGTCCTTTAGAATCACTTGGTGTTTTGACAAGTTGTGGTATGATTGTATCTTCTTCATGGATACAGTAAGTACCTAATCCTATTTCTTCCAAAACCAGAAAACCAACTTCTTCTTCTGCCAATACATCAGCGTAGGGATTATACTAATGATCTCTACTTACTTCATCTAGAAAAGTATCAGGGACTTCCTCAACAAGGGTGGTTGGTTCATGATTAGCATCTTCCTCTTCTGGATCACCGATGGTGTAATTTCCATTTATGAGACTAGCAGTGTAGGGTTCTACATGATTATGGCAGATTGGTTCTGCCCTTATAGTTACTTTGGTTCCGTATCGAGTCCTGAGAATCATATGCGACCAATCGGCTGATAGGTAACCGCCCATCTTGGCAGTGAAATCCCGAGATAGGCAGATGGAAAAGAGAGGAGGGAGATCAATGACCGATATGTCTTGGGTGAATTACAAACTTGGGCATGCATGAATGGTAAGTTGAAGTCCTTTGATAACCCCAATAGTCTTAACATCTATGCCATCCAGCTGAACAAACCCTCTTGTAACTGGCGTATATTGTATGCCTAGTACATCTATAATTTGTTTCAGCATGACAGAGCTACTGGCACCAGAATCGATCATGCAATTATGTACCAGGTGGTCACCAATGATCAGGGAAATATAGAATGGTGGTGGTTTGTTTGCCGTAGGAATTATTTTCCCTTCCGGTTGACACAAATTTGTAGCATTTTTCACTCCATGGCTTGGTGATCCGCTGGTTGTACTAAAACTGTTCAGAGCTTCTCGCAACAGGTTTCTTTGGGAAGGGATCAAGAGTGCGTCCCACATGGTAATGCTTAGATTGGTTTTCTTCATTTGTCCTACTATGCTGAAAGGAATTGCTCCAACTTTGATGACACTTTTTTGGGCATTGGGGTCCTCCTTTGGAAAATGTTTGTTGGGTACCCTGATGCCTGGAGAACCATCTTTCCCTGCGGTGTGGCTATCCGGCATTTCTAGTGATTTCTTTCCCACATTTTTATCAACTGCCATTTGAAACCCAGGTTGAGAAGTGGACGTTAGATCAGCTTCAAGAGGTTGAGGCTCCATTGCTCTCTTTTTGGAACGAGTGTTTGCTACCACTGATGAAGAATCTATATTCAATCCGTAAAAAACTTCTTCTTTTCAGTTTAGCAAAGCAGATTCTCTAGGTGCCTACGGTTGATCTGTTGCTTCTTGCGTAGATGAATTGTTTGTTAACTCTGAAGGGGCAGATACACTTTGAACCATAAGGGCCTGGCTAAGAACCCCATTGGGACAAAGATTTTGATTTTGAGGTTGAGAGAAAGGATAACACCATTCGTAGTCTTGAACCATATTGTTTTCAACAGGTACTATAGCTCTATATGAGCTAGCTGCAAGAGGGTTCCGAAAGTTCAAGGGCCTGACATTTGCAACTTGACTTGTAGTTTGATTTTGAGGCTGATTGTTTCCTTGAAAAGGAGAACATTTAGCTTGATACTGCTGATTTTGTGGCTGATACGAATGATTGTACTGAAATTGTTGCCTTTTGAGTGCAACAAGCTCATTTCCAAAATTTTACAGTAGCGACTTGACTTCAAATAGGTCATTTGAAGAGGCAGGGTGAGATTGATATGGTTGCTTGGAGTCTACTGGAATAGGAGAAATGATAGGCTGATGATTCATAAGATCTGGAGAAAAGGGCATTGGTGGTCATGGAGCTATCTTTCCAGCCTGAATCAAAGAATTCTCTGCACTTATGGAAACTTCGTAAGCATCAGGAAGTGTAGTCCCTCCCATGGACTGGATCATAACTGCTACATCGCTATTCAAGGCTCGCAAATAGTACAAGAATGCATTATGCACAGAAGGCTTTACGAGCGCCGGAATCCTCTTCCAAGTCCTATGGAATCGGAAGTTGAAATCACTCATGTATTCTTGGGAAGCTCTCTTTATGGTAGTAAGTTGTTCCAAAAGTGATAGGTGATCACTTTTGTCTTCAAATTGTTTACATAGTTTTTCACCCAACTCATCCCAAGTGGTTATAGTGGTAACACCTAACCCGCGAAACCATTGAGGCACTTTTCCCTTGAAAGAGGTAGCAAGAAGTCTAACTGCAATGTTGTCTTCGGTGATATTATGTACTGCACAGATGCTGGCTACATCAAAGATATGCTCCACTGGAGTAACGTGAGTTTCCCCTGTGTAGAAGGGTAAACTTTTGAGTGCCGCAACAGGTATCGGGTCACGTTGAGCCAACATAAGAGGACTGCTTGCATTGAAAGGGGGAAAAACTTGGTTCCTCGCTATAGCAACGAAAGGTTGATTGTTCCTGGGTGGAGGAAATCTTCCGTAAGGAGGAGTTGAATGACCCCTACTAGGTAAATCTGCAACTGGGGATGTGGAAATGCCTCTTCTTCTTCTCTTTGGAGGAGACAAGGAAAGTTTGATATGCTGATACTTTCCTTTCTTTGAAGAAGCTCTTGTCTGAATTCTTTGCATAAGTTACTGCACTGAGATTTGGAATCCAGAGATATAGAGTCGCCAGGTACTTTGACTTGTGTAAGTGAGAAGAGAAGTACCAACTCTATCCCACCGGGCGTGCCAAAAACTGTTGTCACCAAATCACTGCACCCTCCGAATGGCCAGGATGTGAATAGGACGTTCAGTGTGATTGGGACACATGGGATCACCTCTTAAGCTGTGGGACTTGGGCTCGAGGTGAACCTCCGGAGAAGGCCGGCTTCCTCTTCCTAAACTAAGTGTTGTACTACTCCTAGTGTAAAAAAAATGATTATCTAGTCCTATGATAACATTTTCATGGTTTCAGCGAAAGAGATTTACAGAAATGAAACTATACTAGGGATGGTGATGCACAAAATAAAGGGTGTTTCCAAACTCAGGAAGGGTTAATTTGAAGAGGGTGTGTGCACCACAGGTCAACTTCACCTACTACAACTTAGAGAGGGTATAGGATACCACAAACTAAGAGACACGCGTTCCCTTTGTTAAAATTTATCAGACCGAGAAATATAACAGTTTCCTAATGAAGAAGGATGAACTCAAGAAGGGTGAACAGACACCAAAACTCAACTGCATGCAATACTTCACCACTCGATAAGCACAGAACTCCAAGAACCTGCAATAGAACTTAAAATTGCACAGTGTACCTGCAAGTATGAGAAAGGCACAAAGAAGCACAGAAGGATGAAAGGACCGAGATTAGTCACAAAACACACACTTTTATTCCTTCAATAACATGCACAATGCATCATACATTTAGAAGAGGAAATAGTTGCCATTACAGTCTTGAAGAGGAGGCTTGAAAGTTCTCTCAACACACAAGAACAACTTGCAGAAGAGAGAGGATTCTTGAAAAGTATACACTCGCCTGAGATATCTAACTGTCCAACATGTCTGAACTGTTGGAACCCTTTGAAATGAGCTTCCAACTTACATTTATAGAAGAATATGTGAGAAAGAAGAGGAAATGGTCATAATTACATTCCTAAAATGAAGGCCCATGATGTATTTATTACAGTTAGTTGAACCACTCGAGAAGGTTCCATCATGGGTCATTAATCGCTTGATGACCTAGTCTTCTTAATTAATTAAAAGAATATTTAAATAAAATATTTAAATAATAATAATAAATATTATTATTAAAATATTTGACTAAAAATATTAATTTAATTAACATAATGTCGGGACCCCCCCGTTGACCCGTTTGACTTGAAGAGGAGGGGGGTCCATGTGGATAGAGTCTGCACAAATCTCAACTCAGTGAGTTTTGAATCCTCTAACTCGGTGTTGCAATCAATTTTGAACCCCACACTAACTCTTTCCTCGCTTTGGCAATCAGATTCTTTTGCATTGAGTCCTTTGGTATTTTGGCAGTGCACTCTGCAATCTCAGCTCCAATCAACAATTATGCCACTATTGGGATCTTAGTATGGCATAGGTAGCTGTGAGCTACACAATATACTCATTTTTCCAGAAACTAAAAAGATCCTTTATGTTACAATTTGCAACACATAAAATAAGCCCTTCAAAAAATATATTGAACAACTGGGGCAACCAAGAGGACCTTGGAAAAATGTACAAGTAACAACCATATGAATTCTTCCTTAGTCGTGGATCAAAGCTAATAGAAATAAAGCTAGATAAAATTAGCTTGAAACTACAGTATAATCGTCCATTGTAAAAAAACAAGCTTCTCTGAACCTGGTAAAAGAATACTTTTATTGTCTGATTGGACGTACATAATGGAAGGGTATAAATATTTCCTACTACCCACAGAGTTTCTCAAAGAGACCATTTACAAGTGACAAGGATGTGGCATACAAAACGGCTGACCAGGTATTTCAGAGTTGACCTTCACATTCAATTCATTTTAGGAGAAGAAATGCTGAGCAATATGAATCATTTCATTCTGCACCGTAATAAACCATCATCTCCTGATTCAGGGAAATTTTATGAAGCCTCGAATAGCGTGACTCCAATCCATCGTACACGGTAGTGAATATTTGTTTCCTGCAACTGCTTGCTGGAAGCGCTAAAAACGGCTCCTACTATACTGCAACATGTCAACTGCCTGGTGCGTGGGAGTTGGCCTCGTGACCACCGAATGCTTAGAGCCTGAACAGGAGTTGGGAGAAGTATTCTGGCAAAGGCGAACTGATCAGATCGGACATCTATTTGTTGCATTCGGTGAAACAGTATCAATGCTTCGTGAGGAAACCCATGTCTTCTATAAGCTACAATTATTGTATTCCATGAGAAGGCGTCTCTTTCTTGTGAAAGCATATTCCTGGAAATGCAGGTCTGCAATAGTTGAAGATATGTAGATGAGTTTACAGGGATGTTATGTGTGGTAAGTAGAATGTGTGGAGCCTCCTTCACCTATCTCTGTGTCATACTCTATTTTGGCCAGGCTAGACCACCACGTCCAATCCTATTAAACACTTCAACTGTCTCATTCCCACGTTCCCCAACTTACCTTCAGAGTGACTCACACAAAGACTCGGATCCTGTTTACATGGCCTGTGTGGAAGTATCATGTTGGATAGCCATCGTATTGTCTCCACTTGGTAATTTGATCTGATTTTTCCAACTCGCGGAAGTCTGATCATGGCTTACCATGGTTATATTTCCACTTGGCGGTGCTTGCCTGAATCTCCCCTACGCGGAGTGAACAACTTGGACTGCCATCGTCAAATCTCCGATCTCGGCATACCAGCTCCGAATCCCCACATAATGGCTGCAACACATTAATCCACGGGCCCCGGCCTCAGCTTCGCCGCACAACCTTGGCAAGATAGTAAAAGGTTTCCCATGTGCGGGATTACCTACTCGGTCTACCATTCAAAAAAACCCACTTGGAAATATAGTGAAATGCTTCCCATGGGCGGAATTACCTGCAGCTTGCCATGATCGTGCCTTCACTTGGAAATTCGACCCAAATTCTCCAATTCATGGAATCTTTTCAATGGCTCGACATGATGTCATTTCCCTTGGCAATGCTCGCCTTATTTCCCACGTCTGGGATTGGAGTGTGGGGTTTCATTATCATTTGGCCAGATTTCATTTTGGACAGATGGCCACCGATTTCCACTTTTCTGCTCAGCGTGAGTAGACATCATTTTCTCAGTGCAAACATTTCAGCTGTAGCTTGTAAGGTGTGATAATTCCGACAGAATCCTTTATGCCTGCCAACTTAGTGACTCGTTGAAGATGCTCATATAATTGCAAAGAAAACTGTGCCTCATGAATATTCTGATATGAAACAGTTCCACCTCTATGAGATTCTCCTCTATGAGTTACATTGTAAAACCAGTAAGGTCTCGATAGAGAATCTTTGTAATAAATTTCCTCAGGTCTCCCGGTAACACTCTCATTGTCACTTAATCGATTTTCATAAAAATATCTTGAAGGAAAATCCCGAATTTTAGGATGCATTCAATGCTGAACAGATAACAACATACTTGGATAACCTGCTTGTTAGAAGTGCTCAAAATAACTCTTACTACACTGCAACATCCCTACTGCCTGTGCACCGAACACTTGGCTGAGGAAGGTCTGAACACCATTATAATTCTCAGCTCTTTTTAAAATGTCAGTTTGACTCAATTTTACATTGGTATTCTATGGTGCTTATACTATCTTCTTGGGTCGATAGAATTCCTTCCATTATGTAATTACAAACCCTAGATTCAATGATGTTGAACCTCCCATATCTGCATAATTTCATATCATCTCCGTCAAACAAGATAATTCTCCCAAGTGGTTGGTCGAGCACTATCTTAATGGATTAAACCTGGCATCATGTTGACTTTGACTCTCCCTGACTTGGCCTTCAGATCTTTTTGCATCGATCTCCACCGAGATCCTTGTACAATTCCTTTCATTCGTTAATTTTCAATGAGCTATATTTTACATTAACGAGACCATCGTCAAGCTCTTAGAACTGAGAGTCTCTACCGAGATGATTTCCGAGATGACTATCAATTTGACACAAAATTCTCTATCAACTCGACCCCGAACTCTTCACTGAATTGAGATCAACTGGGTGCCTTTCGATGCTAGGTGATCTCTTCATATGTAATTTAGGAATTATTTTTAATTATTGCATCTCGTTAATAACCGAAGGTTGGTTCCTGGGACTATTATTTCATTTTGAACGTGATAGGACCCTGTTGTCCAATCTTGCCATGACTGTAAAATTGGATAACACTATCTATTGAGGAAATTTTCCACGAGCTCCTCAACCCATGGAGGCACCCATTTCATCTTCTTCTCTACCCATGGAGGAGTCTACCTTACCTTCTTCTTTACTCATCTTGCCACCTATAGAGAGACTCACATTACACATTCTTATACGTACAGAAGAGCCCAGTGTACTCTCTTATTTATGGAAGGAAGATCCTATATAATCAAACTTACCTCCTCCTCTTCCCACAGAGGATCTGCTAGGGGAATCTATTCCTGTTGGTGAAAATTTCCCATTGGATGTTAAAGACCCTATCGATTTTCTATCATCTCTGCTTCCCATAAGTATGAAGCCAACCATTTCCCTATCTCACAAATATTATTTACAGGGATTAGTACCAAATAAAAATCATACCCTCCACTTCTGTGTCATTCTCACATTTGGCCAACTTCTTGGATTATGTTGAAAATTCCATACTTTTGGGGTGCCTTCGGCTTCCTATCTCAACTCAAATGTAGATGTTTTCCACCAACACTTCCATGATATATCCTAAGGTGTTTAAGATAACCAAACCCACCATGCCCATAGTAGTCACCTCTTCTTCATCACCCTCACCCACACCTAAACCGTTACCATCAACCAAAGTTTCTCCTATTCCTAAATTCCTATGTGTACCTATACCTTCATGGGCGTTCAAACCCATTACCACATTAGGAGTCATGCCAACATCAATCCTAGTCCATACTCTCGTCAAACTAAATTTAGCCAAATTCTCAAAAAGATCCACAAATACTATTCTCCCAACTAAGAGGAAGACCCAACCTCTTAGGCTGCATGCACCGACTTTTACCACCACCCCTCCATCACCTTCACCACTTCCATCTATCCTTTTTCTGCACCCATCAAACTTCGTCAAGTAGCCTCCTACCCAAGGTAAATAAAAAACATAGTTGTCCACCTCCTTGCCATGATCTTCTGTTCTACCTAAATTACCCACATAACGTATGCCTTCATCGCTACCTACTTCCATTCTACCTCCCATACCCACACCACTTTTGGTATCCTCATCATTCCACATGCCATTCCCTTTTCCTCAAACAATCCTTTCCATATTTCCTCTTGTCACCGTCTTCACCACACCTCCATTATAACCTTAGCTAACCCATCCCCTTCTGCCATCTTCCTTCCCTTCTACATCATGCATGCCTTCTACACCTTTACCCAAGAAGGTATAACCCAAGCCCAAATCCACACTACCTTCCAAAGAGGTAGTTAAACCCACACTACCTCCAATAACCATCTCACTGGCTACACCTTTATCCAAGAAGGTGCAACCCAAGCCCAAACCACATTATTTATCAAACAGGTAGTCTTACTTACTCAACCTCCAATTCCACCTCTAGTGATGCCTCTCCCACCGAAGTCACCCAAAATTCCATCTAGACCCACACTCACTTCACATTGCGATCCATTGGCAGGGTCTTATAACAAAATCTTAGCTAAGATTTTTGAAACCTCTGTCATCACATTGCCACCGTTTAGAGCTTATGACACACTAAAATCTAAACCAAAATGGTTTTATGATACAAAAATTTGTGCTTACCATCATGTGTCATGACATGATGTAGAAAAATGTAAGGATCTTAAGACTATTGTTCTCTAACTATGTCCTCTTGAAGAGAAATTTGACAAAGATGACCTTTTGGATGAAGACTCCATTCCACCTTCACCTATCACCATAATGAATCATCCTATATTTATTTAATGGCCTTCACCTCCACCTCCACAACACTCTTTTACTCCTATGATTATTTAAATAAACATAACGCATATAGCCACTTCGTAATAATATCATAAAGACAAAGGAAAAGAGAAAAATGGTAGCCCATCTAGTTTACCTTTTCCCGCTATGTAACCTCTACCTGCCCACAAGGTAACATTCCGTGGGCCATTCTATCCTATTTCTGATGGAGTCGTACATCGCTCCATGTTTCAATGGGTTCATCAATCTCCCCAATGACGTCATTTTCCTGACCAAGGAATCTTCCCCATCTACCTACACCTTTCCTGAACTTTACCTAATCTTCAACAACATTACCTATCATCACATTATTCTACTTTACCCTATGGGAGAATTGAAATTCTCTCTTCTTATATTTTCACCTCTTGTCCAAACCAAACCTTCATCATCTACCTTACCTAATCTACCCACCACCTGCCTCATCAACACTCAACCTTTCCCCAATCTTGCACAATGATATCTATCATCACCTCATCTTCTTCCTTATCCTATGGGGGACTCGACACTCCCTTTTCTTCTATTACACCTCCATAAAAAACCAAACCTTCTTCATCTACCTTACCCTACCTTGCCAAACTTTACCCAATCTTGTTTCATCAACCTTACTAAACTTTACTCACCCTTTTCCAGTATTACCCTTCCTCACCTATCACCATCTCATTCTTCCCTATACCCATGGGGGAATTGCCACTTACCCTTATTTTGTTGAATGTTTCACTAGAACCACATGTTTTACATCCTACCTCTCCTTCTATCAAAACATTCAAGATCGGTGAAATTTTCCTGAAGGAAAATCAACATGTAACAAAAGCAGAGAAAAGTAAACAAGTCAAGTTTTCTCTTAATTGTCTTAGAACCTATATCATTACTCATACCTATGGATCAAGTGCTTATCATTTATCTTCCCTTGATGGTAAACCTGAACCTGAGCCCCTCAATGCCTTGCTTCTTCGAGCATTATATTGTTGAATTAAGTACTATATCATCATTTTCCTATTATGCACTTGTCCCTTGGGTAACCATTCCTTTCATATCCGTCTTTTTGAGGATCACCGAATAAACAAGAATCATGTGATTATCTGTAACCTTTTGCCTTATCTTTAATATGAGTACCACAGCCCTACTCATGACATGATTCTCATGGATACTTTTCATTCTTTTCAGGATGGAATCCCATGGTTGTTCATGATTTAAAAACTTCTCTTTCATAGTTAACCTCTTTGTTCTATGGTTATTCTTTCATAAAAGAATCTTATTCTCCTTTATATTCTTTTCCATGACAAAAAAAGTCCAAAAATTTAAAATATAATACATGGGATTTTCAAATTAAACTCATGTTATCCAATTTTTCATCTCAGGAAAAATAAGAAAACATGACCTTGCATGCAGAGAAGGTAACGGGTTTAATTTATCCATGGAGGATTGCATTTTGTGAGTTGGGTGAATAAATTTAAAACATGTCGAGTAAATTGCAAGGAAGTGTTATCCAAAATTCACCCTCAAGGTAATTTTGATAACATGCATAAAATTCTTTAGTCCCAGGAAAATAGATTGAGTCAGGGCAAAAAATTCATGTTTCTAGGGTCCCCTCATATTTTTCTAACTCCCCTGTCCAAGTAGAAGAGAGCAAGTTTTGAGAAAATGTGAAAAAATTTGCAAAAACAAGCTCGGGCTAGGAAAAATCACGAAAAATGGCTAAGTCCTAGTCCTAGAAGCATTTGGGACAAGTGGGACAAAAAGGCGCGGATCGGCCGAAATGAGCACAGGTGGCCCCGGAAGCAATTGGGACATCTGGGAAAAAAGGACGCGTGGGACGCGGAAATCCGAACTGGCCGAAAAGAGAAAAAAATGGCTAACTGCTGAGAGTGTCGCCTTTGGGACAAGCGGGACAAAAAGACGCGAACCGGCCGAACCGGGCGAATTTGTCCCAGACGGTCCGAAACCAAATGGGACATATGGGCCAAAAGTACGCAAACCGGCCGGTTCGGCCGAAATGGGAAATTTCAGCACCGAAACCAAATGGGACAAAGGGACACGTGGGACGCGAAAAGCCGAAATGGCCGAAGGCAGAGGAGAAAAGTCAACATTTGACCCGTGGAACTTCAAACGGCCATAACTTTTGACTCTGAGCTCCGATTTTGATAAAATTGGACTTTCTGGAACGAGCACGACATCCTCTATGCCACAAAAATGGATTTATTATTTTTAATAAGGGTAGATATGTTTAAATAAAAGAAACATATTCGGCTCCAGTCAATCAATGCTCATTCCCATCAAATGACAGAAAATACCTGCCAGGCCCAAAAGAGCTGCCCGCACTCAGAAGGCCATAACTTTTGCATTTCTCAACGAAATCACACAAAATTGGTACCGTTGGAATCGTGGTTCTGAGCCCGATGTACAGTAGTCAAGAAATTCCATATTTGATCAGAAATTGTTTGAGATTTTTAATGAAATGTGGCCGGGTTTAGAACAGTGTTCTATTTGGTAGCTGGGAGTGTAATTAAGAGGCATGGTCATCATTCTTTCTCTGCTGCAGCACATGGGATAGTATGGGAGCCTGTTGCAAGTAATGGACAACCTTTTCACTCAATTTAATGCCTCTTATAGGTGGTTGAAGGATAGATTTCGGGATTTCCATTTTCCCTTCTCTTTTCCTTCTCATTTTTCTATAAATTGAAGTGTTGGGCTCATTGTAAAAGGGGAGAGAGTTTTTGGGTAACAAAGCTCTATCAAATTTTTTTTGTGAAGCCAGTGTGTTGCAGGCCCTTGTAGTGGACTCCTTGCATGGTGATCTAGGCCCTTATCTTGTAATAGATTGAACTGTGCATATCATGAAGCAATAAAATATCAGTTTGTGGATATATCTCCCCCTGCTGTGTTTCCTTGCATTCTTCTTGCCCCTTTAATCTTTCTACAAGTATGTTGTGTCTATTTATTATGTTCTTGCAGGAATTCATTATCATTGTGTGTGCTTGGAATATTGCTGTGAATGCATTTTGCTAGATTATGGTGAACTGTCATCACCTCTTCTAGTGTGCACTTTGCCTCTGTATTTCACACATTTGGAGATTACTCTCACACCCTCTTTTTCTGTTGTATCACCGCTTTAGTGTAGGATTTCATTTTATGCATTCTCTCTCTCTGGTCCCTTGGAATTTTAGGTTAGAATAGCTAGTTTCTCCTGTATTAGAGTAGATTGTGGCAGGTAGTTTAGGAGCAAGAACCAGCTTTCTCTGGAGGTCTGTCTCAAGTAGCAAGTACCACAACTTGGAGATAGTACCCATGTTATCCAATCACACTGGATGCTTAGAGTGATCAAACTAGAAATCTGATCAACATCCATGGGTGCTGTGGTTCGGTGATAACAGTTCTGGCATGCCCGGTGGGACCTTAGAGGTCTTTAATTTCATTACAACAAGATTGATGTGCACTCGTTGTAAGTTCCAGCTTTGAAGGAGCTTTAAAGCCGCACATCTAGCGACTCCAAAAGAGGCATAATCCACTGGTTTTTGCAGTCCAATCCTGACAAATTTACGAGAAGAATACAGACCAGATCAAGAACTAGGGAGGAAGGATTGTTTGTTTATCTGCATCTATCTCCAGGCAGAGAAAGAAGGGGAAGAAGAGCTCAAAGATCTCCATCTCCACCTAATCGGACTTTGTCTACACCTCCACCTGGTAGACCTTTTCTCGCATCAACAAGGGTTCTTAGGCCAATCAGAATGGTGCAACCACTAAATCCCTTCGTCAATTTCACTGGTAGCAGCCCACTTGCCCTCAATGCACAGAATCCAGTTCCAATTGCAGCATTGAAGAACATTCCATTTTTCACTGGAGAAAATCATACCACTCCTGGTGATCATGTCAAAGACATTGCTAACGTCTGTGTAATCCATGAGATAAATGAAATGAACGTGGCTGTCAAACTGCTGGCATCATCGTTCAAAGGGAAGGCATTGCAATGGTTCAGGAGCCTTGAAGCTGGTTCTATCACAAATTGGAATCAGTTGTGCATAGTTCTCCATGAGCAGTTTGGAGAGAAGGGAGACAACTTGTCTCTTCTAGAACAATTGACAACTATCAAGAGAGCTCCCAATGAACAGCTGACTGACTTCAACTTCAGATTTCAAAGGTCTTGGGATAGGATTCCAGTGGCAGTCAGGCCAACAGAAGAAGGTGCTTTTCTATACTATCTCAAACCTTTGAATTCTGATATTTCTATGTTTATTCAATCTATGGGAGGCACAACCTTATCTGCTTCTTATAGCATTGCCATTAGGGCTGAAAATTGTCTTATTCAAGCTGGTAAGCTAGCTCCCAGGCCCCCAATGCCATTATACCCAAGTTTGGAGAGCCCAAGTACTAGTCAAGCACCTGTCTTAGCTCCTATTCCCACTCCTAGAAATCAAAGTTCAAATGAAGCTTCCACTTCATCTCCAAGTTCCCAAAATGAGCTTCAAGAAGTTATGAAACAATTACAAAATTTAGGTAATGAGATGGTCACACTCAAGAGACAGCAAGCTCAAAGTTTTAGACCTTCCTATCAGCCTCAAGCTCAACCAAATAGGCAACCATATCAACCTCAAAGACCACCCAATCCAGCTGCAAATCAGAATCAAGCAAGGCCTCCTGCCAACAGACCATTTCAGCCCTACAACCCCAATGTTTCATCTGCATCCAGAGCTTTGGTGCCAGTCCAAAATAACATGGCCCAAGAGTATGATTGGTGTCTCCCGTGCAGTCAGCCACATAACCAATCAATGTGCTTTAACGGTGCATTAAATCAGGCTCTAATGGTGCAAACCATTGGTGGGTCGCAAGAGTCCAGCCATGAAGGAGATCAGTAGCAGGAAGCACCTCAGCAAGGAACATCTCCAAACGAAACTACTCTTGTCAATTGGCAGGCTAAAGATTTATGTGGTATGAATCAAATACCCTCTCAAAGTGTTGCAGCCAACACAAGGTCAAAGAGGAGAAATTTGGGTGAAGGAAAACCATTAGATCTGAGTAATCCACAACCTTCTACCACTCCACAAGCCGGTGGCAGACAAATTGTAGCTCCAAACATACAAGGAGCACCTAAAACGGCCCCTAGGCCAACTCAAATGCCAGTTGTTGCTACCCATACACAAGGAATGAATGTACAGGCCAAGGTACAACAAAGAGATGCTTCATCCCCATTCAACATCATTGATCAGATGAAGAAGACAAATGTCAACATATCAATGTGGCAATCACTATCCATCCCAGGCCAAAGAGATTTACTACAAGCTGCCATGAAGGACTTGTCAACTTCAAATCACCATGTCCAGATGCAAGAGGAGGTACTCACAAATGCTGCCCAGCCTGAAGGAAATCATGGAGGACAGCAAGGTAAAATGTTGAAGCCCCCTCCATTTTATGTTTCATTGATCATAGGAGATAAGCTGGTGCATAATTACATGATTGACTCTGGGGCAAGTAGTTCAGTAATGCCAAAACAGATAGCTGACCAGTTAGGGCTTCAATATGAAGTCGTCTCCAAGGGTGTAGTACAATTAGACGGGACAGCAGTGACAATGGTTGGAGTAATCAAAGGTTTGAGCCTCACACTGCACGCATGTTCCAATGTAGTAGTGTTGCAAGATGTGTCAGTTATAGACCTACCACCACTCTTTGCATTATGCTTGTCAAGAGACTTCACTGCTAAAATTGGAGGCTATCTTTTGGCGGATTGGTCACACATGTTGTTCAGAACAAGGTATGGAACTAAGGCTACAGTCAGGTTTGAACCTATTGCAAACTTTCACATTGAGCCTTACACTCCAAGCCAAATCAATACCAATTGTTCAGCATTTGACCAGGAGGATTATCCAAGCACTGATGAAGCTGACACCAAGGTTGGAAGCATACCAGATTTGACTCTTGATGAATGGGCAAGCAAGGTGCATGATTTTGATCCTTATCAAGAGATAGAAGAATCTGAGCTAGGAGTTTATTTCATACATGAAGAGAATCAACCTCTTCCTAGCATCACCAAGCCAGAACATAAAGACAAGAATGAAGTATGGCAATTGTTCTTTGATGGGTCAAGGAGCAGACAAGGTGTAGGAGGAGGAGCTATGCTCATTTCACCACAAGGTATAAGGTACTACTCAGCCTTCCGTTTCTAGTTTTCCTGTTCAAACAACACAGCTGAGTATGAAGCCTTAATTCATGGACTGCACTGGGCAAAGAAGAAAGGCATCAGAAATTTACAAGTGTTTGGTGATAGTGAGCTGATCATAAACCAAGTCAAAGGAAAAAATGCTGCCAAAAATGATCTGTTGAAGAACTACAAAAATTGGGTATCGGATCTTATTGAAGATTTTGAAGCTTTTAGCATCATTTCCATCCCAAGAAAAAAGAATGAAGCCGCTGACAGACTGGCAGCAATTGGGGCTGCGTTTGATGTTGTAGAAAGTATCAAAAGTGAGAAAACTCAGCCTCATATCAAAGTGGTTGTGAGACCAGCTATTCCGGATAACAACACAAGTTGGCAAGTCTTCGAGAATGATCAGCAAATTGTTAATTTCCTGCAAGAAGAAGCTGAGTTCTCCATGAGAAATCAAGACAAGCTGGAGCAGCAGTATGGTGACCAAGTGGTACAGCTGAGGACTAAGAAATTACCAAAAGGCCTCATAATGCTAGAGTCAATCTTCAACCTGAATGATCAGTTCTGGAAGGAGAAAGTGAACATTCAAGTAAAGGGCGAAGATTCAGAACCTATCTTAGTAGATGAAGGCAAGACATTGTAGATTGGCAAGGTAAGTACCTCACAAGAGAAATCTGATTTTGTTCAGCTTTGTCAAGAGTTCCCAGATGTCTTCGCTTGGACGTACAAAGATTTAAGAGGTTTCAATCCAAATTTGGCACAACATACTATTGAGTTGGATCCGGAATCCAAGCCTGTCAGGAAAAAGCAAAGGCCAGTGAATCCTCATATCGAGCCTCTCATGAGAAAAGAGTTAGGCAAGCTCATTGAGGCCAGTATCATCTTCCCCATCAAACACTCAAGTTGGGTTGCAAATTTGGTGCCGGTAAGAAAGAGAAATGGAGAAATAAGATTGTGTGTGGACTTCCGCGATCTAAATAGAGCATCACTCAAGGATCATTATCCGCTTCCATCAATGGAACAAATATTGTAAGTTTTAGCTGGTTCAGAAAGGTTTTCATTGCTAGATGGATATTCAGGCTATAATCAGATACTGGTGAAAGAAGAAGATCAATTCAAAACGGCCTTCACTACAAAATGGGGCACATATGCTTACAAGAAGATGCCATTTGGACTGTCAAATGCCGGAGCAACATTTTAGCGAGCTATGGATATGGCTTTCAAAGGCTTGATCAACAAGATAGTGCTGGTATACCTGGATGATATCACTGTCTTCTCAAAGAATGCAGCAGACCATCTCTTTCACCTCAGGCAAGTATTTCAGAGGTGTAGAAGGTTTGGAGTGTCATTGAATGCAAAGAAGTGTGTATTCTTGGCACATGAAGGCAAACTGTTGGGCCACATTGTCTCTAGGGAAGGGCTAACAATTGATCCTGAGAGGGTTGAAGCCATCCGAACGCTTCCATTGCCACACCACAAGAAATCTCTCCAAAGCTTCTTAGGAAGGATAAACTTTGTCAGCATATTTTTGCCTAATTTTGCCACTCTTGTGAAGCCTCTAACAATGATGTTGAAGAAGAGTTTGGCATTCAAATGGACAGCAGAAGGCAAAGAGAGTTTTGAAGACATCAAGCATGCAATATCACTCCTATCAACCCAGAATTTTCGAAGGACTTCATGTTGTATGTGTTTCAGGGATCAGATACAATCTCAGCTGTCTTGACACAGCTGAATAGAGAAGGTTCAGAAAATCCCATAGCATTCTTCAACCAAACCTTGGAAGATTACGAAATAAAGTACTCTTTCATCGAAAAGCATGTCCTTGCTATCATCAGAAGCTTGAAGAAGTTCAGACATTTGGTCTCAAACAATAAAATTCAACTGCTGGTGTCTCATGCTGGTGTCAAAGACTTCCTCCTAAATAAGGATTTAAATGAGAAGAGAGCAGGTTGGATCACTCGGGCGATGGAATACGATATTGAAATCAAAGTGACCAAGCTGGTTCGTGGCAAAGGCTTGTGTGAGCAGCTCGCTTCCAAACAACCAGACGAGTCAAAAAGTGAAGAAGATGCTGTCTTGCTACTACAGAATGATCAAGAACAACTAGCTGACGATGAACCCATCCCATGTTGGACTCAAGACTTGGTGCATTACCTCTAGACAGGCTTGTGCCCCCCAGAAGTGAGCAAAGCAAAGAGGAGATACTTCAAATTACAAGCCATTCCATATGTGCTTGTTGACAGAGTTTTGTTCAAGAAGGACATCAATGGTGTTCTATTAAGATGCATTGGAACAGGTCAAGTTGAGAAGATCTTACACGAGTTCCATGACGGGGAAGCAGGAGGCCACTTTCCTCCACAAGTGACAGCTCTCAAAATCATGAAAGTTGGTTACTATTGGCCTACTGTGTTTAATGATTGTTACTCATGGGTCAAGAAATGCAGGAAATGTGCATTCTTCACGGGGAAAGAAAGGTTAGCAACACTGGCCCTTTGTCCAATTTCAGTAAATCAGTCATTCATGCAATGGGGACTGGACTTCATTGGAGTCATCAATCCAAATTAAAGTCAAGGCCACAAGTGGATTCTAACAGCAACAGACTATTTCACCAAGTGGACTGAAGTAGTGGCACTCAAGGAGGAAAATGAATCTAATATCTTAGATTTCTATGAAGGGATAGTCACGAGGTTTGGTGCCCCTGCCACTATCATATCAGACAATGCATTGGCATTCCTTGGCACAAAGATCACTGAATGGGCTGTTAAGAACTGTGTGTATCTCAGTACTTCATCGAACTATTACCCTGAAGGTAATGGCCAAGCCGAGTCTACGAACAAGAATCTACTAAGAATCATCAGGAGGACCCTTGATGAGAATCAGAGGACTTGGCACTCAAAGCTCAAATCAGCTCTATGGGCTGATAGGATCACACCCAAGAGATCTACAGGAAGCTCTCCATACAAGCTTGTATATGGGAAAGAAGCAGTTCTACCTATATCACTTGAGTTGCCAGCGTTGGAACTCATGAAACAGTTGGAACTAGCTGAGTTTGAACCTATGGAAATCAGGTATGCAGAGCTGATGGAATTAGAAGAATCAAGAGAGCACGCAATGCAGACCATAGAAAAAGATAAAGCATTGGTCAAAAAGAGTTTTGACAAAAAAGCTAAGGCCAGGATATTGCAAACTGGAGATTTGGTACTGAAGTGGGATGCTGATCGTGCAAAACCAGGAAAGCACTCCAAGTTTGATGCCATCTTGAGTGGCCCATACATGATCATTGAATGCAAAGGTAGCAATGATTTCCGACTGGCTAAGTTGGATGGTGAAGAATTACAGATTCTGGTCAATGGGATCTATCTCAAACGTTGCTACTAGAAAGATAGATTTTCACCCTTGTAAATATTAATTTAGATTTTCCATTTCTCTAAGTGCTTATGCACATTGTACTACTGTTAGAGTAGTTTTTTATTTCCCTAAGTGCTTGTGCACATGTCCTATTGCTTCTAGTATGTGCATGTTTGCAGTTCATCAAGCTCCTGGAAAAGAATTTGCAGCCACAGGAAAACCAGCTCAACGAATGTTTTGATGGCTCAAGGACACAGGTTTTCAAATTTCAGATCAGATGAGAGGCTATCAAACATACTCCATGCCCAATGGATTGCTACAGGAATCTGGTCGTTCTTCAATCTAGCAGGCAGATGACCCCGCTGAGTCGTCAAATTGTTATCCAAAATTCACCTTCAAGGTAATTTTGATAACATGCATCAAATTCTTTAGTCCCAGGAAAATAGATTGAGTCAGGGCAAAAAATTCATGTTTCTAGGGTCCCCTCATATTTTTCTAACTCCCTTGTCCAAGTAGAAGAGAGCAAGTTCTGAGAAAATGTGAAAAAATTTGCAAAAACAAGCTCGGGCCAGGAAAAATCACGAAAAATGGCTAAGTCCTAGTCCTAGAAGCATTTGGGACAAGTGGGACAAAAAGGCGCGCATCGGCCGAAATGAGCACAGGGGACCCCGGAAGCAATTGGGACATCTGGGACAAAAGGACGCGCGGGACGCGGAAAACCGAACTGGCCGAAAAGAGAAAAAAATGGCTAACTGCTGAGAGTGTCGCCTTTGGGACAAGCGGGACAAAAAGACGCGAACCGGCTGAACCGGACAAAATGAGTCAAGGCAGCCCGAAACAGTCTGGGACGTGCGGGCCAAAAGTACGCGAACCAGCCGAACCGGCCGAAATGAGAACTTTTGTCCCGGAACAATTGGGACAAAAAGACGCGAACCAGCTGAACCGGGCGAATTTGTCCCAGACGGTCCGAAACCAAATGGGACATATGGGCCAAAAGTACGTGAACCGGCCGGTTCGACCGAAATGGGAAATTTTAGCACCGAAACCAAATGGGACAAAGGGACGCGCGGGATGTGAAAAGCCAAAATGGCCAAAGGCAGAGCAGAAAAGTCAACATTTGACCCGTGGAACTTCAAACGGCCATAACTTTTGACTCCGAGCTCCGATTTTGATAAAATTGGACTTTCTGGAATGAGCACGACGTCCTCTACGGCACAAAAATGGATTTCTTATTTTTAATAAGGGTAGATATGTTTAAATAAAAGAAAAATATTCGGCTCCAGTCAATCAATGCTCATTCCCGTCAAATGACAGAAAACACCTGCCAGGCCCAAAAGAGCTACATGACAAAAAGGCCTTCTAAGTGCGGGTAGCTCTTTTGGGCCTGGCAGGCGTTTTCTGTCATTTGACAGGAATGAGCATTGATTGACTGGAGCCGAATATGTTTCTTTTATTTAAACATATCTACCCTTATTAAAAATAAGAAATCCATTTTTGTGGCATAGAGGACGTCGTGCTCATTCCAGAAAGTCCAATTTTATCAAAATCGAAGCTCGGAGCCAAAAGTTATGGCCGTTTGAAGTTCCATGGGTCAAATGTTGACTTTTCTCCTCTGCCTTCGGCCATTTCGGCTTTTCACGTCCCGTGCGTCCCTTTGTCCCATTTGGTTTCGGTGCTGAAATTTCCCATTTCGGCCGAACCGGCCGGTTCGCGTACTTTTGGCCCATATGTCCCATTTGGTTTCGAACCGTCTGGGACAAATTCACCCGCTTCGGCCGGTTCGCGTCTTTTTGTCCCAACTGTTCTGGGACAAAAGTTCTCATTTCGGCTGGTTCAGCCGGTTCGCGTACTTTTGGCCCGCGCGTCCCAGACTGTTTCGGGCTGCCTTGACTCATTTCACCCGGTTCGGCCGGTTCGCGTATTTTTGTCCCGCTTGTCCCAAAGGCGACACTCTCAGCAGTTAGCCAATTTTTTCTCTTTTTGGCCAGTTCGGATTTCCGTGTCCCGCGTGTCCTTTTGTCCCAGATGGCCCAATTGCTTCCGGGGCCGCCTGTGCTCATTTCGGCTGATCCACGCCTTTTTGTCCCACTTGTCCCAAATGCTTCTAGGATTAGGACTTAGCCATTTTTCGTGATTTTTCCTGGCCCGAGCTTGTTTTTGCAAAGTTTTTCACATTTTCTCAGAACTTGCTCTCTTTTACTTGGACAGGGGAGTTAGAAAAATATGAGGGGACCCTAGAAACATGAATTTTTTTCCCTGACTCAATCTATTTTCCTGGGACTAAAGAATTTGATGCATGTTATCAAAATTACCTTGAGGGTGAATTTTGGATAACAGTTAGCTCACCCACTCTTTCCCTTAACCATTCCTCCCTTTAATACATATCATAACCTAGTTAGTTTGAAGCTACACAATAACTTGGAAATTAACATATCACAAAACATACTTCATTTCATTATACCTAAATCATCTAACATTTCCATGATATCAATTACTCATAAATTTACCAAACCATATCTACAACACATAATTTCCATAAAAACAGTTCTTAAAAATTTTCGATTCAACCATGCCTACACCTATAACTCAACCATGCCTTATCGAACTATAATCCATCATGCTTATACCTGACACAACCATGCCTAACTATGACCCAACCTGACCTCACATATTTCACATTCGAATTAGTTTCCTCGCTATATCTTTTGATGACACTATTTTTTTTTAGCTTATTGACCTTGCCTTTCCTAATGTTGTGTCTCTTATCTCGACCAAACCTTTTGGTGTTTTCAAATACTCCTAGTTCCTATTCATGCACCTATCCTAGTTTTGTTTTAGGACTGTATCGTATACCTTGGATACCTGAACCGTATTAACCTTGTTTGGATAAACTTATTGAACTTTGATGAGTTAGAGTTTGTTCTCTCTTTAACCGAATACCTTATCACATTTTATACACTTGCATGCATTCAAATTCCATTAGCTATCACCCAAACCGATATCACCATTGTCTATACCCCACCTATACCTCATTCTTCCTCACTTACCCATTTATCAAACCACTCACCGAATCTTCTTATCACTTCTTCAGTTCCTAGTTTGAGGGGGATCACCTCCTAACATACTTGATATACAAGCTACATGACAAAAAGGGGAAAATGTAGACATAAAATTTGGGTCACTATCCATTTAATCCCTTTCATTTAATCAATGTAAGGCATGCACCTAGCCATAACCCCTTTATCCCATATTGATATTAATTTAATCACTTACCATTGAATTGATATTTATCCTCACATTATTAATTATTTTAATCAAGTTAATTTAATCCTCACACATCCACCTCACCCCAGACTCATTCTAGGGGCATTTAACCTACAATGACCAAGTCATCCCTGCTAGTGTTGAGTCACCACTTGAACTAAATAAATGAGACTTCTTCCTAAACATTACCAGATGTCTTATACAATCTTCCTACCCTTTCTAATGATAACTCTAATTCCCTAAGTGGAACCAACTTGGAAAAAATGCAAAATTTGGGAAGATCTACCTATTTCACCCTAACCGACACCATTTTATCCTCAGCTAGTGCGGGTTACCTAACCTCCATCGGTTACTTTATATACACTTTCAAAATTTTCCACCCATATTTTTCATTAAGTTATTAGATCCTTGTTATATTCAATCTTGAATCTTCAAGTAGTCCTGCATCTAGATGATGAACACACACATCTAGAGTGCAAGACAAGCTCAATTCTACTTCCATATCATTGGAATACTCATGGGAGCATACAAGTTGCACTTCCATAGCACTGGACCCATCTATATCTTCTCTAATTCAACCATCCACCATTTCCATTCATAGGATCTCCAAAATACCAATTATTGTGATATTCATAATTTTTACTTATTCAAGTGTAGATCTCTTGCTTCTTTATGTATTTCATTTCTTCCATTACCTATATATCACCTTATTCCCACCAACCTACTATTCAACCATCCCAAGCCCTATCACCTTTCATAATCTCCTTCTTAGTTTTCTTAAGTCTTCTCATCCATATTACGACCCAAACCATACTACCCTCACTCTCTGCACAATCAAAAAGACCCTAAAAACTCATATTAATAGTTTTTCACCTATTTCCCCTACCAAATTTTTTTATATAACCACTTCCGGTTCCTCATACCCACATCGGTCACCCGACTGATACCGGACTTTGTGTTTAATAACATTCTCAGACCAACAAGCCTTCCATTCATCCAAAACCATCCTATATCTCAACCAAATATCCCCAAACCCTTACCAGACCCTTGATAGACATGCCTTACCTAAACGAAACCCCAGTTCTAATTCGATATAATATTGCATTTGATATTTAGCATTGAATCTAGTGTATTGTGTGTATGAGAAACCTAAATCATTACATTACAATAAGACCTATTTATTTCAGTTTCATGTTTACATTAAATTGTAATTAAATAGTGGATTCATAACATTTCTAAGGAGCACCATTGTTCCTAGATCTAGAATATGTTAGGCAATCCACTGTATTATACTATTTAATACTCTTCTCATGGTCTTTCTTTTCATTTATAGGTAGTCCTTCCAAGAAATATAGAACTTCTCTACGATCAGCTTGGATAGCGTCAACAACGCATGTTTTCTACCTTCCACCATCCCTTCATAGGTATTCCTCCTTAACCATTTACCCTCTATCTATATCATCCTAGAAAGCATAAAATTTTTTGGTGAAACAAACCTTCTTGGGTTATCAAAAACATTATAATTTACAGATATATGTAATAGTGTAAACCCTTACATGTTAAAAAAATGGAATAGTTGTTAAGACATCATTATTCAATGTCTTCCAAATTTAGAGTAGTTTTTGAGCCAACCTTATTTGGGTTTCACCATGTATTTCATTTATATGGAGCATGTATATATAACCAATTTTATCCACTCAGCCATATCCTTGGAATCCAATTTTGATTAATAATTTTTGAGTATCAATCATATTCAATATATATATATATTTCAATAACTTCATTTTTCTTTTTGAGATATCATTTTACATGGGTACCTCTTCCAGCCTAGTTTTCTAGACCCATATTTATGAGCATAACTCTTACTATATTTTACTACATCACCTAAGATGATCTTCGTGGGTTTTTTATCTTGTTTCATATTCACACATGTTAATAAGTCCACCTTAGGTATATTTGTTAACAAGGTGATATTTATTATGTTTGTAAGATTGATAAATCCACATTTAAGTCATATTTATCCTCACATGTGTGAGAAGAGTGGTGGGTATCTTGGGAAAAGATTGTATCTGATATTTCACTCATGAAAAAATAATCTCTCACTCACCTCTAAATTTTCTTATATAAATAACCTTATTGTCCTTGTAGAAATTTAAATTTTAACTTAGACTAATCTCTAAAGCTAGTGGACATGTAATCTCTTAGTGATATTGTATTCTAGTTAAAAAAAATTGTTACACACAAATGTATTATATATTTCCTTTTATTTTAATCCAATGTGATTTTTAAATTTGAATGTGATCTTCCTCTCATTTATGTAGTGTGTGTCAATTGTTGCATTATGGTTAATGTGTATCCAACTTTAAGAGGTCAAAATGCCTCCACAACACATAAAAATATTATTTCACAAATCTCCAGAATCTTAAAAATAGTTTTCTTATCATACTTGAATCCACACAAATTTTTTACAACATTACAATCTTACTTTTATTGTCCATTATGGCTAAAAATTATTAAAAGTCGTGAAACCCTAAAACACCAAAGAAATACCTAATAGTAAAACATCTCAGATGGCACCCAAGTTTTATGTACTAAATATGAATTTGTAAATTAATGCTTATGCAAAATATTGGCTTATTACATAAAACATAGAAAAATATATTAAAACTCTAAGTTCTATACAAAACCAACAAAAGACGTTATATAGAAAAATTTCTTAACTACTATGGGAAACACCTTAAGCAAATGTTTAGCTATTGATCCAAAAACTAATGATTTGGAGCATAAAAAAATTTCGTGACTCTTGGTTGATATGGATACTTTTTTTATATTTCCCTTCCACTGTTGATCTGAAAGCCGAACATAAAATGTGGACTCAAAACCTGAATTATGAATGGTTTCCCTTTAGATGTTGTATTTTATTTTATCTTGGCCATTTAACATCAGATTGTCATGTGGTTGGAATAAATGTTAAAGGAAAAATCTCATGGTGGAATATATCTAATCCTAGTAACCTGGTGGTGAATGATATTATGGATAGTGTGCTTGACTCAAATTCTTTAAATTCAGTTGAACCTGAAGAGCACATAAAATTACTCATTCGATTCATAAAAATGAAAATGTACATCCAAATATGAAAGTGGAATGGAAAGTTTTTTGTAAGAAAAATAAAGGGACTATCTCCCCCCAAAGATGCAGCTAAGGTCCAAAGGGAAGGGGCTAAGTAGTTGAGATAGTTGTTACTTTTACTATTGTTATTTTTTTGTTGTTGGTTGATTATTGTTTTTTGTTATTTGGTGTTGTTAGAAGAGGCTGGTTTGATATGTTATTCATTTTCTTATATTTTTATCCACCTTTGTACATGATAGGGTTCCCTTAAAATTTTTTTACCATTAATAACAAAAGACATTCGCAACAATTTTAGACTACTAAACGAAGGAATTTGGTACCAAAATTATGCCAAAAATTCTAACTAATTTAAATCCATTGTTTAGTTGTGTCAATTATGATTTGGGTCATTCATTTATCTAATGCCCGTGGGATTCTAAACTCCTTATGGTTCACCTGCATCTGTTCTAGACTGCATGTATTTGTTCGTTATTTGTGTTGTATTTTAAATAAGGGCATTCCATTAATGTTCTATCTAATGGATCCTTCAAAAATTAAACCAAAAATTACTACAAAAGTGTTTCATGTCATGTTACTAATAAATATCTAACAACGTAGAAAATTTCAAGATGATCCAATGGTCAGATCAAAATTTATGGCCATCAGAAATTATTCTCATGTATCATTCTCCCATGGTTAAAAATAATTCCGCTCCTCTAAATTTAGTTAAGGAATTAATAAAATTTAACAGTATCAATATTATTCAACTCCCATCTAGGAATCCGATTGTTTTATTCATGTTGCAAACCTTCCAACTGTACAAAATATATGTTGAAGCCCCCATGTCTAGTAGTGACTGTATTTTTCTCCAAGACACGCATTGCCCTATCCATTTTCTTCTTTTCCATTTTCTTCTCCTAGTATATTTTTTCCTCATTCAAGAAATTTCCATCATGACTTGGAAACTTATGTAAGTCAGAAACATTTCATGTGCAAAAGAATCATTCCAATCTTATGATTGTTTAACCCCAAGCCAAGAAAGAAGACACTAAATTGAATTCATTATATAAACTAAGGGAAATTATAATTTGATTAGAAATGTTGGTATGAGGAAAATAGGATAATTTGTATGAAATCCCATGTCCCAAAATTATTATATAAATATCATCCACTTCAAGTATGAATAGAAAAAATAAACCAATATAAAATATTTCGCTAGAAGTACTTCAAAAAAGTGTCACTACATGTTTTATAGCCTTAAAATGTATAGATTGGGGCCAACGCCTTATTTTTAGGTGTGTTGTTGGAATATTTTATTATCCACATAGTCCCGATTCTTAGGAATAGGGGAACCTACCCTGAGGCCTCCACAAGATTAGGTAGAGAATAAAGGATTTCACAAGGAGTATTTTGTGAGGACTCTAACCTTAATTGGCAAGGTTGATATCGCTTGATATGATCATTAGATGATCTATATTGATTGGTATCTTTTGAAGGGAGGAGATTCAAAAACAAAAGATCACTAATAATTTTTCTATCTTGATTGAACTATAAAATAAAAAGATGACTCGGTATGACTATACTTTCCCCTAAATGACATAAACAAGAGACATCTTCCTATTAAGACAAAGTAAGAAAACTATAGAAATTAGGAAAATAAAATAGAAAGAAACCTAAATAAAATAATTAATATTGTAAATAATATAGATTATTCCAAATTAAATGAAGCACTTCTCTACATACATTTCTTCTTCCATGTCAAAGCTTCATCTCAATACAATTTGTGTGTAATTTACAATTATGATTTCTTTACAATATACAAAAGAACATCTCTTAAAAATAACTAGACACAACTCTAAATAGAGAATCTTAAAAATAGAACTATAATATACAAAGAGTGTATTCTTTTGTTTATGCAAACAAACCTATTTGTTTTATTTACTTTTATCCTAAATATAATTACACACAATGCTAAATAGAGTATCTTAAAAATAGAACTATCATGTACAAATAGTGCATGATTTTTTTCATGCAAAAAAATATATTTTTATTTTTATTTTATCCCAAAAATATGGACATATAATCCTGTCTGGTTTACCCTAGTAGTGGGGAATGTGGGCTATTTGTGGGATATCTCAGAGTCCATTCACCGAGATCAACACCTCTATAGCTCGTCGTTACTCAGATAAGCAATTCTGGTAAGGTCAATTGCTTCGGTGGAGGATGTGGTCTCTCGACGTGGTGGTAAGTTGGATCAGTGTTAAATGCAATAGGGGTCTAGGTCAGGCATAAATCTTGTGTTCAATGTGATGAGGCATGTATATCATTGTGGCATGACAGTTATCCCAAACAAATTTTTAGCATGATAATTTGCTTTAATCCATGGCCTAGCTAAGAGATTAAACTTCCATCCTTAAATGGTTCCATGGCTGGTGTGGACTGCTGATGCCACAAAGGGCTAGGACACTCTCCCTAGGTAACCTCAACAAAAATTAAAAATAGGGACATCTAATTAAATCTAAAGTATGCATGAAAATTCAAGATGATTTTTATTTTCCTAATAATAGAAAAATTATGTGGGGAGAAATTATGAATTTCTAACACTCCCCCTTAATTTCAACCTTCAAAACTTTATTATTCTAAAGCTAAGTGTAAGTTTGTTATCCCATAAAATTGGCAAGGGTAATTTTCTGGGTAACAATACCAAAATTTTGTTCTGGTCCCTTGTCAGGGACCCCTTCGCATTCGAAATGTTGTAAAAACCCTTTCCCGGGAAATCTGGTTTTCCGGATTTAGCCATTTTTGGTCTTTTTCAGTTGGGCGCACCTATTGTTTGTGCAACACAGGGTAAATCTGCGCCCCCTTCATATCCTTTGGCGCACCCTTTGGCGTGTGGACACACATTTTACTGCGCCTCACCATGTTGCGCCTTTTTTGCATGCGCCAAGGCACATGCGCCTTAGTGTCAACAATATTTTTGTTATGCCACGTTTTAGTGCGCCCTGGGCACACATATTGATATGTTTACAGCACTTTTGGTGTGCCAAAGGCACACATAACAACGTGTTAACACACATCTTGGTGTGCCACAGGGCGCAATTTTTACAATGTCGACAGGTGTTTTGATGGGCCACTTTAAAAAGTGGTTGGCGCATTTATTACACCTTTGCCTATATATAGGCGCATTCACCCTATCATTATCACCAGTCAAAAAACACGTGATTGCTCTTTTTCCTCGACACCTGTCAGCATGCCTGTCATCCTCGTGTCACATTCGTGGACCCCATTTCACCTCTCGCATTCTATATAGTCTAGGTAAGTGGTCCTCATTTTTCTCGTGTTTTGGTTTTTTTGTTGTTTGTCTGATTGAGTGGTAGGATAAAATAGATCTGAGAACCATGAAGCTCCTCCTACTTTCCTATTTTTCCCTCCCAAAGTCGTTCCCATCCTTTTTCCAGATCTACTGGTTAGGATAACTCTACCCCGTAAGAAAAAAAAGCCAAAATCTCCTTCCTCCCCCCCTTCACAACTTGAAGCAATGTGAAGTAAGCCTAAAAATTGTGATTTGTCAGAGAGGCAAGAATTTTTTTCCAGAAGCTGCGTTTTCCCATGCGCACGCGCAACCCTTGTAACAAGAAGCACAATCATGCCTATGGCATACCAGATTTAATTATAGCACATGAGCTCTCTACGCCTTGTGAAAACTAGTCTCCGTATGGATGCAGGCGCTTTCCTTATCGATGTAAAAAAAATGTCGTATCCTGCACGTAATAAATCTGCACCCTTGGGCGCACCCAACTCCCATGTCGCATATCAAAAACCTGTGCCATAGGTGCACCTTGCACCCATGCAACACCGGCATTACTTGCACCAAGTGTAAAAATGTGTTCAAAGGCGTGGGCACATCGCCTATTACATCAACATCATGTCATGCAGACCTTCCATCCGCCGCGCCAAGTTCCCCTTTTTCGCACTTGAATTCTATGTTACACATGCTAAACTTGCATGCCTTTGGCACACCAAATCCCCGTGTAACATGAAAAATATATGCACCTATGACGCATCCTGTCCCCGTGTAACATGAAAAATCCATGCGCCTGGTATAAAACATGCATAACTGGCGTAGGCACACTTCTGATTGCAACAACAAAAATTCAGCTTGCAGTATCCATGTGCCTTGCGCACTTTGGCGCTAATTTGTCCCTTATAAAAGCATTTTTCTTTGCGCCACTCTATTTAGCCCTACAGCCTACAGTGTTCATGCACCCTGCACCCTGATGCCTTAAAATTGCTAATTCTTCCTTCTGTCAATACTTTAATGGGAGATTAATTAGCTAACATGACTCTCATGTGTTGGGTTTTGCTTCTTCTTCTTGCAGATCAACAACTAAGTTCAAAACTACATATGTATACATAAAGCATGAGACCTTTCAGAAAATGCTCGACTGTTCAGTCGAAGATCTGGTCAAGTTCGACGTCTTTGGACACCCTAGAGCCCTCAACAAAATCCTTTCTACTCTGGATTACCGGGTCAATCAGCTGGACTTTGTCCTGGAGAAGATCGACAAAATCAAGGAGGAATCCCTGGACGCAATACATCAAATGGAGCAAATTTTCTGGAGAATGTCTCCGGGCTTGCTCACTCCTTCTTTCACCTTAAGAAAGGTAGAGGAAACTATTCGGATCTTCAAGGAGATTGTTTCACAAGGGCTAGGACCAGAGGTCACTTTTGACGTTGAATCCATCAATAACCTGCTAGCCTGTCGTGACTTCATTGGGTACTTCATAGACGTGGAAAACGAATATTCCAAACTCCCAGAAAATCTCACAGATGAGCGGGAGACTTGTGAAGCTATCATTTATCGACACAAGGATCCTTCCTAGGATCAACTTTAACCCATGATCACCAAGTTCATGGAATACCGTACCCAGTTCCACATCTCGTCACCTGAGCATAAGTAAAAGTAGGATACCCCCTTTCAGTTGCGGGACGACGATGAATAATCTCTTTCTTCCCGACCTTCTCCTTGTAAATATCCAAAGTATGTTGACACAAATGATGACATCATCGATGTTGCACCATGGGATGATATCATCCCCAAAGATGTCAAAAGTCAACAAATAACTTTGAGATATTTTGTAAGATATTTTTGTAATTAAGTGGTTGGTTCGTTTTTGCCTTCTCTTCTTCTCTTCTTCTATAAATACTTGAATACTTGTTGTATTCAAGTGTGGATATTTTTCAGATAAGAAATAGGAGTAGGAAGAAAAAATTTTGAACTTTTTGTAAGAGAAACGAATATTAATACAATATTTAGACTTTCTGCTGAATACTTGTGTTTTACATCAGAATTTTCTTATGTTAGATCTCTGTGATCATTTTATTGAATCTACTTCTACTTTGTTGTCATTTATTCATCAATATTTATTTATTTGTCTATGCAAAGTAGGTTCGGCTCTGTGTACTACCAACCCAAATCATAGACCTTCAGACCTTTCTGCTTTGGAATTCATTTCTTTTCTCCCTTCAGATCTTTCCTATCTCCCCACTCTATTTCTTTCCTTTCTTTTCTAGTTAGAAATACATCTACTGGGATGAGATCCCAACCCCTGAAGGTAGAATATTGTGATACTTGCACACGATTCCTGTTGGTAGAATAGCAATAAACCAGTTTCACTTTGCTGACTCAAAGAAGGGCTATGCCCTACACACTGTTGGCTCGTTCATCCATAGATCTGTCCACTCGACAAATTTTCAAACCAATATTTTTTGGTGACTCTACTGGGGATCGAACACGTCTATCATATCTATGATGGTGGTATGTTTAAAAAATCAGTGAAAATCAGAAAAATCATTACCTGTTATAAATCTGAACTTTTTTTTAAAACCCAAAATTTTTGCAAAAGTGACCCAAAATGAAAATTTTCTTCAGAGATCCATAGATCTAGGCTAGATAGGGATCTTTAGTTCACTGATTTTTTACAAAAATCCATATTTTTCCGCAGATATGAGTTTCCGACATTTTACCAAAAATTTTAAACTCTTTAAAAAGTCAACTCTAGATCTAAAAATCAGCTTACTAAGCTTTACCATCATTTTATCCTTGTTAATCAAACAAATAAACCACAATCGGTTTTTAAGAGGAGGATAAAATTTAAATATTCAGAAAAGTACATGCTGCTGATTTTTGTCAGAATAATCAGAAAATCAGTAGGTACAGCCAAAAAGAGTTCTTAAATCCGTTCCAAAAATTTCAGATCTGGAAGGTACACTAGAAGGTGAACCATTTACTCGTAGCAGGAGAGCTCACGGAGAATTAAATCTTACCTTTGACCTGCTTCAAAGGCACAACTTTAGTATAACACCAGATCGCTTCTTGTCACTGAGTTCAGCTGACTAGTCATCCTGAGTTTCTCACCTCCGCGAAGGAAGCATCTCTCATCAGGAACGTCTACATCACTTTGTAGTGCCTTGCTACTCAGCAGAACTATGCTTCCATCCCGCATTATTTTTCCAGTTGTCCAAATGGCAGTACCATGGGGAAATGCTATGGGCCCCCTGGCTTTACCACATCCTGTTCACGCACTCCCACATGGAAACCGAAATAATTTTCCCAAATTTGATGGGAGCAGAAACTAAAGCATGGATTCACACATATCTGTATTCATCATGTCATGCAGTACCCTAGATGTTACCCATGAAGATGTGTCAGTTCATCTTTTTCTAGAAACTTTGCAAGGGCCCGCAGCAGAATGGTTTCAACATTTGTCAGCCTGATCTATTACAAGTTAGGCCACCTTGCGGGCTGCTTTTGAAGATAGGTATAAACCTTCCGAAGATGTATTTGTGTTACTGTCAAAGATCACTCACCTAAAGAAGGAGGCCAATGAGACTATGTGTGACTTCATCACCCGTTTCAATTCACTGATCAACCGTGTTCCGCCTACCATGCTTCCAACACCAGAGAATCAGAAGTGTTTCTTCATAAATGCTATGAGCTCGAAAGTAAGTTTATTACTCCTGCAAGAACAAGTAGCTACCTTGATTCTCGCCCAGGCTGCTGCCATCCGAATCAAAGATAACTTGCTAATATCTGGTGAATTAAAAAGGGAATCGTCCAAGCTTAGAGCTTCAAGCCCTTCTCCCACTACTTCGTCTGATCCGGCATTTCAAAAGATGGCGAATGACTTGCTCGCATTAAAGAAGCAGTTGGCCCAAGCTTCCCCCAGCTCCTCATACTAGGATATTCCATGAAGAACTTTCACTCAAAACTACGTCCCACATAGGCCGCGTCTGCCTGCAACTGCTCCGCGGTTGGCGCTTGAGGCTCCTTCGGTCAACGCTTTAGCCGAGATCAAAGAAGAAGAGAAAAATTATGAAGAACCTTCATCTCAAGGCGAAGATGATCAAGATGTCAGTGAACCGACTGGTGACTCTACTATCGGGTATATGGAATTTGATGAGGAAGAATCTGATGAAGAAGTGGGTACCCAAGGATATGCAAGCGGACAATCATATGTTGTTTTTACCCGCTCACAAGGAAAAGAAGCAGAAGTCACTGCCAATTTGCAGAAAGAGAAGGCTGCGTCACCCATGCCCCCCAACTATTGCTAAAAGAGGTAATCCTCTTCCTGCTCAACCCCCCTATTAAGTCTTTTACAAAGAAATCTTTTCCTCCCATCTCTCTTCCAAATCAGCCTTCTTCTATTCCCATGAATACTAGTAACTTTACCCTACCATCGTGAAATGAAGGACTCATTCCTCCATCAATGCAACCCTTGGCCACGTTTGACATAATTGACCACGCTAAAAAGACCAAGATCCAAATGTCTAAAGCTGAGTACCTTCATTCAAACCCCAAACAGCTTGTGAGGTTGACTGAATACATTCAAAGTCAGGCTGTCATAACTAATCAGGTTTCCCCAAAAGGAGTCCTATCCACCCCTCTTTCATCCCACATAAATTTTGCCTCGACTTCCACATCAGGAAAGATAGAACCTTTCTACCTCTCCCTCCTAATCAATGGCCACAAACTAAGCAATTGCATAATTGATTCTGGAGCTTCCAAAAATGTCATGCCGGTAAAAGTCACCTATGCTCTGGGTCTCACCCTTACCAAGCCTTTTGGCCGATGTTATTCCTTGGAAACCAAGAAAGTTCCACTGATCGGTCAAATCAAGGATGCACAATTTGCATTTGTAGCGTTCCCAGAGAAAAAGGTAAAAATGACCATCCTTATTGCCGATATTCCAGAAGCCTATGGAATTTTGCTGGGAAGGAGTTTTTGCAGTGAAGTTGGGGGGAGATTTATATGGACTGGTCTAAAGCTAGGATCCGTGTCAAAGGTGTGATACAAACTTTGGAGCCTGAATCATAGAAAAAGTACCTGGTTACTAACTCTGATGACCCTAAAGCCTAAATTCTCTTCGAATCATCAAGGATGGGAAACTATTTCTTGTCTACCGAGTTTGACAAAATGGATGTCCTCATCCAAGAAGGGGATCTTAACAAGATCTGGACTTTGCAGTTTGATGGCAGCTGCGTGACTAATGGGTGTGGCACTGGTGCCGTGCTTATATCTCCCGAAGAAGAGATTATTCCTCTCTCTTTCAAGTTACAATTTTTCAACACAAATAATACTGCTGAGTATGAATCCATGCTACTTGGCATGCAAGCCACGAAGGAAAGAGGAATCAAGAATCTTATGGTACAAGGTGATGCAGAGATGGTCGTTAATCAAGTTAATAGGATATACCAAGTGAAGAATGAAAGACTCAGACATTATTGCAAGGTGGTGTGGTACAACATCGAGGAGTTTGATGCTTTTTCAATAAAAGCCATCCCAAGAGCTCATAATGACATTGCCGATTCATTGGCTGTTTCATCATCCCTCATGCTCCATCACCCAGGTTTGAAAACAGACAAATATACCATTGAGGTGGTTTTCCGTCCAAGCGTGCCGAACAATTCTCAGCATTGGCAAGTATTCAACAATGAAAATCAACTCATTTCCTTTCTAGAAAAGGTGGAAAATTTTAGTGAACTTCATTTTGAAGGATCCAATTCTACATGACGTGAATCAGTTACCGATCAAAATGAAGAATCAAAAGGAAGCAACAGCATATGCCAGCTCAAAGGAAATAAAATCCCAAAAGGCCTAGTCTCCCTATAGTGGTTGTTTGATAGGCATGATCGCTTTGTTAAAAATAAAAGGCGAGATGATCCTAACTCCTCCCCAGAAACCGAACTGGTCAATTTAGGTTCGGTAGAACATCCGCAGTTTGTGAACATTGGAAAATGTTGCACACCTGAAGAGAAGCGGAAGTTTGTCAAACGGCTGAAGAAATACATGGATGTATTGGCATGGTCCTATGCCGATCTAAATTCTTTTAAGCTGAAGGACGTCCAGCATGATATCCCGTTGAAAGAGGATGTCAAACCTTTTCACCAGAAGCAAAGACACTATAACCCTAAGATCTCAGGTACTATCCAGGCTGAAATTTAGAAAATGTTGGACGTACAGATCATTTTTCCTATCCATCACAGTAATTAGGTGGAAAACATTATGCCAGTGTGCAAGAAGAATGGCGAGATATGCATATGCGTAGATTTTCGCAACCTGAATCAAGCATCCCTGAAGGACAACTACCCGCTTCCCATAATGGAGAAGGTTTTGTAGGCGGTAACTAGATCAGAAATGTTGTCCATGCTTGATGGTTTTTCATGCTACAATAAGATTGAAGTCTCACTTGAAGACCAATTTAAAACAACAGTAACTACTCCTTGGGGTACGTTTTCTTACACCAGGATGCCTTCTGGCCTGACCAATGCTGTTGCCACTTTCCAACGAGCGATGGACTTCGCGTTCAAAGGTATGATGGGAAGGTCATTGTAGTCTACTTAGATGACTTACTTGTGTTATCCAAACAGTGAAATGATCATTGTGATCATTTGGAGCAAGTACTGATTAGATGCCGAGAGCACGGGATCTCCCTAAATCTGAAAAAGTTTGTTTTTCGGAGTCACAGAAGGAAAATTGCTGGGACATGTTCTTAGCAAAGAAGGGACAAAGATAGATACCGAAAGAGTTAAGGCTATTCAGAGCCTTACTTTACCTACAAGCAAGACTGACGTTCACTCTTTTCTTCGGAAAAGTGAATTTTCTCAGACACTTTGTTCCCGAATTTGCTAAAAAAGACTCGTCATATACTGGACATGATGAAATGGTCACCAAATTTCTGATGGAGCGAAGAAGGGAAGAAGTCATTCGTGGAAATAAAAGCCTCCATCACTCACGCACCAGTCCTGGTATGTCCTGATTTCTTCAAAGATTTTATTATGTATAGCTACGCATCCGAGCACACTGTGTCGGCCATTCTAATGCAAAATAATTCTCAAAATGTTGAATCCCCCATTGCGTTTATGAGCTCTCCTCTCAAGCCTCACGAATTAAAGATGTCTCAGTTAGAAAAACATGCCTTCACCATGGTCAAAGCAGTCAAGAACTTCAGGTATTACATTCTAAACTCTCATACAGTAGTGCTGGTCCCTGACACGGTAGTCAAGTCAATATTAACTCAACAGGAGTTAGGGAGCTTACGGGGGAATTGGATTGCAAAAGTCCAGGAGTATGATCTAGATATAAAACAAACCAATTTAGTAAGAGGCAAAGGCCTATGTCAACTTATAGTTGAAAACCAAGATTCAGAATTTTCTGGAAGAAAAGATGATTACACCCATGGAGCACGAAGCCAGCTAGAGAAACCCGATTTACGACGTATGGTCCTTTTTATTGCAACCAACGACGAGTGGTATTCTGATATTGCTTTCTTTCTCACCTATGGTGAGTGCCCATCCCATCTAACCAAAAAGGAGAAGCGTGCTATAAAGCTCAGAGCAGCCAAATATATAATCTGGGATGACGGTTTATACAAATACGGAATAGATGGCATCTTCTTGCGATGTGTTGACAAGCCACAGCAAGTGAAGTTACTTGAGATTTTTCATAATTCGGCCTGTGGGGGCCATTTCTCCTCTTCCGTGATGGCACACAAGATCATCCACGGTAGGTACTATTGGCCGACGCTTTTCCAAGACATAGCCACCTGGGTAGCAAAGTGTGAACCTTGCTAGCAGTTTGTCGGCAAGCCTAAGTTAGCTGCTTTTCCCCTCAGGCCGGTCATTGTCGACGAACCATTCAAGAAGTGGGGAATGGATTTTATTGGTCCACTTAATCCCCAATCGAGTGTCAGACATAGTTATGTCCTGACAGCAACAAATTATTTCACAAAAAGGGTAGAAGCCATACCTGTCAAACACGTAACTTCTGAGGTTGTTTACGGTTTCATCAAAGAATATATCATTGACAGGTTTGGCGTTCCAAACAAGATTGATGTTGATAACGTTTCCAACTTCTCCTCACTAGAAGCTGTTGGCTTTTTCTATGAATACGGAATAACTCTGGCTCATGCCTGAGATTATTACCCTTAGGGAAATGGTCAGGCAGAATCCAGTAATAAAAACTTAGTAACCATGATAAGAAAGCTAGTGGATGAAAATCAAAGAATGTGGCACAAGTAATTATATGATTACACCCATGGAGCACAAAGCCAACTGGAGAAACCTGATTTACTGCCTATGGTCCTATTTGTCGCAACCAACGACGAGTGGTATTCTGATATTGCTTTCTTTCTCACCTATGGTGAGTGCCCATCCCATCTAACCAAAAAGGAGAAGCGTGCTATAAAGCTCAGAGCAGCCAAATATATAATCTGGGATGACGGTTTATACAAATACGGAATAGATGGCATCTTCTTGCGATGTGTTGACAAGCCACAGCAAGTGAAGTTACTTGAGATTTTTCATAATTCGGCCTGTGGGGGCCATTTCTCCTCTTCCGTGATGGCACACAAGATCATCCAGGGCCAGGTACTATTGGCCGACGCTTTTCCAAGACATAGCCACCTGGGTAGCAAAGTGTGAACCTTGCTAGTAGTTTGTCAGCAAGCCCAAGTTAGCTGTCTTTTCCCCTCAGGCCGGTCATTGTCGACGAATACCATTTAAGAAGTGGGGGATGGATTTTATTGGTGCACTCAATCCCCAATCGAGTGTCAGACATAGTTATGTCCTGACAGCAACAGATTATTTCACAAAAAGGGTAGAAGCCATACCTGTCAAACACGTAACTTCTGAGGTTGTTTACGGTTTCATCAAAGAATATATCATTGACAGGTTTGGCGTTCCAAACAAGATTGATGTTGATAACGTTTCCAACTTCTCCTCACTAGAAGCTGTTGGCTTTTTCTATGAATACGGAATAACTCTGGCTCATGCCTGAGATTATTACCCTTAGGGAAATGGTCAGGCAGAATCCAGTAATAAAAACTTAGTAACCATGATATGAAAGCTAGTGGATGAAAATCAACGAATGTGGCACAAGTAATTATGCATGATGCTTTGTGGGTGGACCGCATCACTCCCAAGAGGTCTCGCGGCTTGTCACATTTTCAAGTGTTATATGACACCGATACTAAGCTTCCCATTTCTATGCGGAACTCCCTGCTCTGCACTTGGCACGAGTAATCGAAAATGAGACTTTCCAAAATTCCCTTGAAAAGAGGATCATGTATCTAGTAGAGCTCGAAGAAAAGAGAGTAAGAGTGGTCAACAGGATCATCGAACATCAAAATCAGGTCAAGAGATTATTCGATAAAAAAGCTAAGAAAAGAGAGTACCAGGTAGGAGACCTCATTCTTTTGTGGGACAAACGAAGAGAGCAAAAGGGCATGCATGGAAAATTTGATTCCCTATGGAGGGGGACCTTTCAAGATCAAACAACTCAATGGAGAGAACAACTTTTATCTCTCGTATCTAGATGGAACTGGACTCCCACTTCCCTATAGTGGGCAGCATCTAAAAATCTTCAGGAAGTAGAGCTTGCTCTCTTCTTTGTACAGTTTGCTTTATTTGTGTGTTTGTTTTTGTTGTGTGTTTAATTTTGTTGATTGTGTGTTTCCTTTTGCAGTCACCCTTATTTTTGAATCTGTACCCAATGGATAGGCACGTGTGGATCTAGAATTCTCTACCCCTAATTTCCATTCAGAGATAGTCCCTAGAAAGAGCCAGCTGTTATCCCGTAAAATTAGCAAGGGTAATTTTATGGGTAACCATACCAAAATTTTGTTTTGGTCCCTCGTCAGGGACCGCTTCACGTTCAGAACATTGCAAAAAGCCTTTCCCGGGAAATCTGGTTTTCTGGACTTAGCCATTTTTGGTCTTTTTGGGTTGGGCGCACCTATTATTTATGCAACACAAGGTAAATTTGTGCCCCCTTCATATCCTTTGGAGCACCCTTTAGAGTGTCGACACACATTTTACTACACCTCACCATGTTGCACCTTTTTTGCATGTGCCAAGGCGCATGTGCCTTCGTGTCAACAATATTTTTGTTCCACCATGTTTTTGTGCGCCCTGGGTGCACGTATTGACATGTTGAAAACACTTTTGGTCCACCAAAGGCACACATAACAAAGTGTTAACACACATCTTGGTGCGCCATAGGGCGCAAGTTTTGTAATGTCGACAGGTGTTTTGATGCGCCACTTTAAAAAGTGGTTGCTGCATTTATTATGCCTTTGCCTATATATAGGTGCATCTGCCCTGTCATTATCACCAGTCAGAAAACACGTGATTAGTCTTTTTCCTCTGCACCTGTCAGCACGCCTGTCATCCTTGTGTCACATTCATGGACCCCCGTTTCACCTCTCGCATTCTATATATTCCGGGTAAGTGGTCCTCATTTTTCTCGAGTTTTGGTTTTGCTGTTGTTTGTCTAATTGAGTGGTAGGATAAAATAGATCTGAGAACCATGAATCTCCTCCTGCTTTGTTGTTTTTCCCTCCCAAAGCCGTTCCCATCCTTTTTCGAGATCTACTAGTTAGGATAACTCTACCCCGAAAGCAAAAAGCCAAAACCTCCTTCCTCCCCCCCCTTCACCACTTGAAGCAATGTGAAGTAAGCCTAAAAATCGTGATCTGTCAGAGAGGGAAGAATTGTTTTCCAGAAGCTAGGTTTTCCCTTGGCACACACGTGCACCCTTGTAACAAGAAGCTGCAATCGCACCTGTGGCGCACCAGCTTTAATTATAGCACATGAGCTCTTTGCGCCTTGTGAAAACTAGTCTCTGTATGGACGTAGGTGCTTTCCCTTATCGCTGGAAAAAATATGTCATATGCTGCACGTAATAAATCTGCACCCTTGGGCACACCCAACTCCCATGTAGCATATCAAAAACATGCACTATAGGCACACCCTGCACCTATGCAACACCGGCATTACTTGCGCCAAGTGTAAAACTGTGTTCAAAGGCGCTTGCACATCCCCTATTACATCAACATCATGTAATGCAGACCTCCCATGCATCGTGCCAAGTTCCCCTTTTTCGCACCTGAAGTCTATGTTACAAATGCTAAACTTGCGCGCCTTTGGCACACCAAATCCCCATGTAACATGAAAAATATATGCGCCTATGACGCATCCTGTCCCCATGCAACATGAAAAATCCATGCACCCGGTATAAAACATGCATAAGTGGCGCAGGTACACTTCTGATTGCAACAACAAAAATGCAGCCTGTAGTAGCCATGTCCCTTGCACCCTTTGGCGCTAATTTGTCCCTTATAACAACATTTTTCTTTACGCCACTCTATTTAGCCCTGTAGCCTAAAGTGTTCATGCATCCTGCACCCTGATGCCTTAAAATTTCTAATTCTTCCTTCTGTCAATACTTTAATGGGAGATCAATTAGCTAACATGACTCTCCTGCATTGGGTTTCGCTTCTTCTTCTTGCAGATCAACAACTAAGTTTAAAACTACATATGTCTACATCAAGCATGAGACATTTCAGAAAATGCTTGACTATTCAGTCGAAGATCTGGTCAAGTTCAGCGTCTTTGGACACCCCAGAGTGCTCAACAAAATCCTTCTACTCTGGATTACTAGGTCGATCAGCTGAAGTTTGTCCTGGAGAAGATCGACAAAATCAAGGAGGAAGCCCTGGATGCAATACATCAAATGGAGCAAATTGTCCGGAGAATGTCTCCGGGCTTGCTCACTCCTTCTTTCACCTTAAGAAAGGTAGAGGAAACTATTCGGATCTTCAAGGAGATCATTTCACAAGGGCTAGGACTAGAGTTCACTTTCGACGGTGAATCCATCAATAAACTGCTCGCCTGTCGTGACTTCATTGGGTACTTGATAGACGTGGAAAATGAATATTCCAAACTCCTAGAAAAGCTCACAGATGAGTGGGCGACTTGCAAAGCTATCAGTGATCGACACAAGGATCCTTCCCAAGATCAACTTCAACCCATGATCACCAAGGTCATGGAATGCCGTGCCCAGTTCCACATCTCGTCACCTGAGCAGTAGCAAAAGTAGGATAACCCCCTTTCAGCCGCGGGACGACGATGAATAATCTCTTTCTTCCTGACCTTCTCCTTGTAAATATCCAAAGTATGTTGACACAAATGATGACATCATCCATGTTGCACCATGGGATGATGTCATCCACAAAGTTGTCAAAAGTCAACAAATAACTTTGAGATATTTTGTAAGATATATTTGTAATTAAGTGGTTGGTTCGTTTTTGCCTTCTCTTCTTCTCTTCTTTTATAAACAATTGAATACTTCTTGTATTCAAGTGTGGATATTTTTCAGATAAGAAATAGGATTAGGAAGAAAAGATTTTGAACTTTTTATAACAGAAACGAATATTAATACAATATTTAGACTTTGTGCTGAATACATGTGTTTTACATCAGACCTTTCTTATGTTAGATCTGTGTGATCGTTTTGTTGAATCTACTTCTACTTTGTTGTCATTTATTCATCAGTATTGCTTTATTTGTCTATGTAAAGTAGGTTCGGCTCTATGTACTACCAACCCAAATCATAGACCTTCAAACCTTTCTGCTTTGGAATTCATTTCTTTTCTCCCTTCAGATCTTTTCTAGCTCCCCACTCCGTTTCTTTCCTTTCTTTTGCAGTTGGAAATACATCTACTGGGATGAGATCCCAACCTCTGAACATAGAATATTGTGAGAATTACACAAGATTCCTGCTGGTAGAATAGTAATAAACCAGTTTCTCTTTGCTGACTCAAAGAGGGGCTATGCCCTGCACATTGTTGGATCATTTATCCATAGATCTATCCACTCGACAAATTTTCAAACCAACAGTTTTTGGTGACTCTACTGGGGATCGAATAGATCTATCAGATCTATGATGGTGGTGTGTTTAAAAAATTAGTGAAAATTAGAAAAATCATTACCTGTTACAAATCTGAACTTTTGCTTAAAACCCAAAATTTTTGCAAAAGTGACCTAAATTGAAAATTTTCTTTAGAGATCCATAGATCTGGGCTAGATAGGGATCTTTAGTTCACTGAGTTTTTACAAAAATCTGTATTTTTCCTAGATCTGAGTTTCTGACAGTTTACCAAAATTTTCAAACTCTTTGAGAAGTCAACTCTAGATCTAAAAATCAGCTTACTAAGCTTTACCATCATTTTATCCTTGTTAATCAAACAAATAAACCACAATCGGTTTTTAAGAGGAGGATAAAATTTAAATATTCAGAAAAGTACATGCTGCTGATTTTTGTCAGAATAATCAGAAAATCAGCAGGTACAGCCAAAAAGAGTTCTTAAATCCATTCAAAAAATTGTAGATCTGGAAGGTACATTGGAAGGTGAACCATTTACTCGTAGCAGGAGAGCTGGCGGAGAAGTCGATCTTGCCTTCGACCTACTTCAAAGGCACAACTTCAGTATAACACCAATTCACTTTTTGTCACTGAGTCCAGCTGACCGGTCATCCAGGAGTGTCTCACCTCCATGAAGGAAGCATCTCTCATCAGGAATGTCTATATCACTTTGTAGTGCCTTGCTACTCAGCGGAACTGTGCTTCCAGCCCACGTTCTTTTTCTGGCCATCCAAATGGCAGTACCATGGGGAAATGTTATGGGCCCCCTGGCTTTGCCACATCTTGTTCACGCGCTCCCACATGGAAACCGAAAGATTTTTCCCAAATTTGATGGGAGTGGAAACCAAAGCACGAATTCACACATATTTGTATTCATCATGTCATGCAGTATCCTAGATGTGACCCATGAAGATGTGTCAGTTCATCTTTTTCTGGAAACTTTGCAAGGGCCTGCAGCAGAATGGTTTCAGCATTTGTCAACCGGATCTATTACTAGTTGGGCCACCTTGCGGGCTGCTTTCAAAGACAAGTATAAGCCTTCCGAAGATGTATTCGTGTTACTGTCAAAGATCACTCACCTAAAGAAGGAGGCCAATGAGACTATGCGTGACTTCATCACCCGTTTCAATTCACTGATCAACCGTGTTCTCGCCTACCATGCTTCCAACACCGGAGAATCAGAAGTGTTTCTTCATAAATGCTATGAGCTCTAAAGTAAGTTTCTTACTCCTGCAAGAACAAGTAGCTACCTTGATTCTCACCTAGGCTGCTACCATCCAAATCGAAGATAACTTGCTAATATCTAGCGAATTAAAAAGAGAATCATCCAAGCTTAGAGCTTCGAGCCCTTCTCCCACTACTTCGTCTGATCCGGCATTTCAAAAGATGGCGAATGACTTGCTCGCATTAAAGAAGCAGTTGGCCCAAGCTTCCCCCAGCTCCTCATACTAGGATATTCCATGAAGAACTTTCACTCAAAACTACGTCCCACATAGGCCGCGTCTGCCTACAACTGCTCCGCGGTTGGCGCTTGAGGCTCCTCCGGTCAACGCTTTAGCCGAGATCGAAGAAGAAGAGAAAAATTATGAAGAACCTTCATCTCAAGGCAAAGATGATCAAGATGTCAGTGAACCGACTGGCGACTCTACTATCAGGTATATGGAATTTGATGAGGAAGAATCTGACGAAGAAGTGGGTACCGAAGGATATGCAAGTGGACAATCATATGATGTTTTTATCCGCTCGCAAGGAAAAGAAGTAGAGGTCACTGCAATCGTCCAGAAAGAGAAGGCTACGTCACCCATGCCTCCAACTATTGGTAAAAGAGGTAATCATCTTCCTACTCAACCCCCTGTTAAGTCTTTTACAAAGAAATCTTTTCCTCCCATCTCTCTTCCAAATCAGCCTTCTTCTATTCCCATGAAGACTAGTAACTTTACCCTACCATCGCGAAATGAAGGACTCATTCCTCCATCAACGCAACCCTTGGCCGCGTTTGACATAATTGACCACGCTAAAAAGACCAAGATCCAAATGTTTGAAGCTGAGTACCTTCAGTCAAACCCCGAGCAACTTGTGAGGTTGACTGAATACATCCAAAGTCAGGTTGTCATAACTAATCAGGTTTCCCCAAAAGGATTCCTATCCACCCCTCCTTCATCCCACATAAATGTTGCCTCGACTTCCGCATCAGGCAAGATAGAACCTTTCTACCTCTCCCTCCTAATCAATGGCCACAAACTAAGCAACTGTATAATTGATTCTAGAGCTTCCGACAATGTCATGCCAGCAAAAGTCACCTATGCTCTGGGTCTCACCCTTACCAAGCCTTTTGGCCGATGTTATTCCTTAGAAACCAAGAAAGTTCCGCTGATCAGTCAAATCAAGGACGCGCAATTTGTGTTTGCAGCATTCCAAGATAAAAGGGTAATAATGACCATTCTTGTTTCCGATATTCCAGCAGCCTATGGAATTCTGCTGGGAAGGAGTTTTTGCAGTGAAGTTGGGGGGAGATTCATATGGACTAGTCTAAAGCTAGGATCCCCATCAAAGGTGTGATGCAAACTTTGGAGCCTAAATCACAAAAAAAGTACCTGGTTACTAACTCTGATGACCCTAAAGCCCAAATTCTCTTCGAAACATCAGGGATGGGAAACTATTTCTTGTCTACCGAGTCTGACAAAATGGATGTCCTCATCCAAGAAGGGGATCTTAACAAGATCTGGACTTTGCAGTTTGATGGCAGCTGCACGACTAGTGGGTGTGGCACTGGTGTCGTGCTTATATCTCCCGAAGAAGAGATTATTCCTCTCTCTTTCAAGTTACAATTTTTCAACACAAATAATACTGCTGAGTATGAATCCATGCTACTTGGCATGCAAGTCACGAAGGAAAGAGGGATCAGGAATCTTAAGGTACAAGGTGATGCAGAGCTAGTCTTAAATCACGTTAAGAGGATATACTAAGTGAAGAATAAAAGGCTCAGACATTACCGCAACGCGGTGTGGGAAAGCATCGAGGAGTTTGATGCTTTTTCAATAAAATCCATCCCAAGAGCTCAGAGTGACATGGCCGATTCATTGGCCGTTTCAGCATCCCTCATGCTCCCTCACCCAGGTTTGAAAACAGATAAATATACCATTGAGGTGGTTTTCCGCCCAAGCGTGCCAGACAATTCTTAGCATTGGCAAGTATTCAACAATGACAATCAACTCATTTCATTTTTAAAAAAGGCGGAAAATTTTAGTGAACTTCATTTTGAAGGATCCACTTCTACATGCCGCGAATCAGTTACCGATCAAAATGAAGAATCAAAAGGAAGCGACGATGTATGCCATCTCAAAGGAAATAAAATCCTAAAAGGCATGGTCTCCTTAGAGCGGTTGTTCGACAGGCATGATCACTTTGTTAAAAATAAAATGCAAGATGATCCTAACTCCTCCCCAGAAACCGAACCGGTCAATTTAGGTTCGGTAGAACATCTGTAGTTTGTGAACATTAGAAAATATTGCACACCTGAAGAGAAGTAGAAGTTTGTCAAACTGTTGAAGAAATACATGGATGTATTGGGATGGTCCTACGCCAATCTAAAGTATTTTAAGCCAAAGGACGTCAAGCATGATATCCCATTGAAAGAAGACATTAAACCTTTCCGCCAGAAGCAGAGACACTATAACCCTAAGATCTCAGGTACTATCCAGGCTGAAATTTAGAAAATGCTAGACACACGGATCATTTTTCCTATCCATCATAGTACTTGGGTGGTAAACATTGTGCCACTGTGCAAGAAGAATGGCGAGATACGCATATGTGTAGATTTTTCGCAACCTGAATCAGGCGTCCCTAAAGGACAACTACCCGCTTCCCATAGTGGATCAGGTTCTGCAGGCAGTAACTGGATCAGAAATGTTATCCATGCTTGATGGTTTTTCATGCTACAATTAGATTGAAGTCTCACCTGAAGACCAATTTAAAACAACATTCACTACTCCTTGGGGTACGTTTGCTTACAGCAGGATGCCTTTTGGCCTGACCAATGCTGGTGCCACTTTCCAGCGAGCGATGGACTTCACGTTCAAAGGTATGATGGGGAAGGTCATCGTAGTCTACTTAGATTCAACTTAACTGTGTTCTCCAAACAGTGAAATGATCATTGTGATCATTTGGAGCAAGTACTGATTAGATGCCGAGAGCACGGGATCTCCCTGAATCTGAAAAAGTCTATTTTCGGAGTCACAGAAGGAAAATTGCTGGGACATGTTGTTAGCAAAGAAGGGATAAAGATAGATACCAAAAGAGTTAAGGCTATTCAGAGCCTTACTTTACCTACAAGCAAGACTGGTGTTCACTCTTTCTTCAGAAAAGTGAATTTTCTCAGGCACTTTGTTCCCGACTTTGCTGAAAAGACTTGTCATATACTAGACATGATGAAAGGGTCACCAACTTTCTGATGGAGTGAAGAAGGGAAGAATTTTTTTATGGAAATAAAATCCTCCGTCGCTCATGCGCCAGTCTTGGTATGTCCCGATTTCTCCAAAGATTTTATTATGTATAGCTATGCATCCAAGCACACTGTGTAGGCCATCTTAATGCAAAAGAATTCTCAAAATGTTGAATCCCCCATTGCGTTTATGAGCTCTCCTCTCAAGCCTCATGAATTAAAGATGTCTCAGTTAGAAAAACATGCCTTCTCCATGGTCAAAGTAGTCAAGAACTTCAGGTATTACATTCTAAACTCTCATACAGTAGTGTTGGTCCCTGACACAGCAGTCAAGTCAATATTAACTCAATAGGAGTTAGGGAGCTTGCGGGGGAATTGGATTGCAAAATTCCAGGAGTACGATCTACATATAAAACCAACCAAGTTAGTAAGAGGCAAAGGCCTATGTCAACTTATAGCTGAAAACCAAGATTCAGAAGTTTTCGGAAGAAAAGATGATTACACCCATGGAGCACAAAGCCAGCTGGAGAAACCTGATTTACTGCCTATGGTCCTATTTATTGCAACGAGCGATGAGTGGTATTCTGATATTGCTTTCTTTCTCACCTATGGCAAATGCCTACCCCATCTAACCACAAAGGAGAAGCATGCTATAAAGCTCAGAGCAACCAGATATATCATCTGCGATGACGGTTTATACAAACACGGAATAGATGGCATCTTCTTGCGATGTGTTGACAAGCCACAACAAGTGAAGTTACTTGAGAGTTTTCATAATTCGGCCTGTGGGGGCCATTTATCCTCTTCCGTGATGGCACACAAGATCATCTGGGCTAGGTACTATTGGCCGACGCTTTTCTAAGACATAGCCACCTGGGTAGCAAAGTGTGAACCTTGCCAGCAGTTTGTCGGCAAGCCCAAGTTGGCTGTTTTTCCCCTCAGGCCGGTCATTGTCAACGAACAATTCAAGCAGTGGGGGATGGATTTTATTGGTGCACTCAATCCCCAATCGAGTGTCAGACATAGTTATGTCCTGACAGCAACAGATTATTTCACAAAAATGGTAGAAGCCATACCTGTCAAACACGCCACTTCCAAGGTTGTTTGCGGTTTCATCAAAGAAAATATCATTGTCAGGTTTGGTGTTCCAAACAAGATTGTTGTTGATAACGTTTCCAAATTCTCCTCACGAGAAGTTGTTGGCTTTTACTATGAATACAGAATAACTTTGGCTCACACCTCAGATTATTACCCTCAGGGAAATGGTCAGGCAGAATCCAGTAATAAAAACTTAGTAACCATCATACGAAAGCTAGTGGATGAAAATTAACGAATGTGGCACAAGTAATTATGCGATGCTTTATGGGCAGACTGCATCACTCCCAAGAGGTCTCTCGACATGTCACATTTTCAAGTGTTATATGGCACCGATGCTAAGCTTCATATTTCTGTGGAACTCCCTGCTCTGCACTTGGCACGAGTAATTGAAAATGAGACTTTCCAAAATTCCCTTGAAAAGAGGATCATGTATCTAGTAGAGATCGAAGAAAAGAGACTAAGAGTGGTCGACATGATCTTTGAACATCAGAATCAGGTCAAGAGATTGTTTGATAAAAAAGATAAGCAAAGAGAGTACCAGGTAGGAGACCTTGTCCTTTTGTGGGACAAACGAAGAGAGCCAAAGGGCATGCATGGAAAATTTGATTCCCTATGGAGGTGACCTTTCAAGATCAAACAGCTCAACGAAGAGAACAACTTCTATCTCTTGTATCCGGATGGAACTAGACTCCTGCTTCCCTATAGCGGGCAGCATCTGAAAATCTTCAGGAAGTAGAGCTTGCTCTCTTCTTTGTACAGTTTGCTTCAGTTGTGTGTTTGTTTTTGTTGTGTGTTTACTTTTGTTGGTTGTGTGTTTCCTTTTACGGTTGCCCTTATTTTTGACTCTGTACCCAATGGATAGGCACGTGTGGATCTGGGATTCTCTACCCCTGATTTCCGTTCAGAGATAGTCCCCAGAAAGATCCAGCTGTTATCCCGTAAAATTGGCAAGGGTAATTTTACGGGTAACCATACCAAAATTTTGTTTTGGTCCCTCGTCAGGGATCCCTTTACATTTGGAACGTTGCAAAAACCCTTTCCCTAGAAATCTGGTTTTCCGGACTTAGCCATTTTTGGTCTTTTTGGGTTGGGCGCACCTATTGTTTATGTAACACAGGGTAAATGTGCGCCCCCTTCATATCATTTGGCGCACCCTTTGGCGTGTCGACACACATTTTACTGTGCCTCACCATGTTGCGCTTGTCTTGCATGTGCCAAGGTGCATGCGCCTTCGTGTCAACAATATTTTTGTTGTGCCACATTTTGGTGCGCCCTGGGTGCACATATTGCCATGTTGACAGCACTTTTGGGGCACCAAAGGCACACATAATAATGTGTTAACACACATCTTGGTGCACCACAAGGCGCAAGTTTTGTAATATCGATAGGTGTTTTGATGTGCCACTTCAAAAATTGGTTGGCGCATTTATTATGCCTTTGCCTATATATAGGTGCATCCGCCCTGTCATTATCACCAGTCAGAAAACACGTGATTGGTCTTTTTCCTCTGCACCTGTCAGCACGCCTGTCGTCCTTGTGTCACATTCATGGACCCCGTTTCACCTCTCGCATTATATATATTCTGAGTAAGTTGTCCTCATTTTTCTCGTGTTTTGGTTTTGTTGTTGTTTGTCTGTTTGAGTGGTAGGATAAAATAGATTTGACAACCATGAAGCTCCTCCTGCTTTCCTATTTTTCCCTCCCAAAGTCGTTCCCATCCTTTTTCTAGATCTGTTGGTTAGGATAACTCTGCCCCGAAAGCAAAAAAAGACAAAATCTCCTTCCTTTCCCCCCCCATTCACCACTTGAAGCAATGTGAAGTAATCCTAAAAATTGTGATCTGTCAGAGAGGGAAGAATTTTTTTCCAAAAGCTGCTTTTTCCCTTGGCACACGCGTAACCCTTACAACAAGAAGCGCAATCGTGCCTATGGTGCACTAGCTTTAATTATAACACATGAGCTCTCTGCGCCTTGTGAAAACTAGTCTCCATATGGACACAGGCACTTTCCTTATCGCTACAACAAAAATGTCATATGCTGCACGTAATAAATCTACACCCTTGGGTGCACCCAACTCCCATGTCGCATATCAAAAACCTGCGCCATAAGCGCACCCTACACCCATGCAACACCGGCATTACTTGCGTCGAGTGTAAAACTATGTTCAAAGGCACGGGCGCATCCCCTATTACATCAATATCATGTCATGTAGACCTCCCATGCGCCACGCCAAGTTCCCCTTTTTCACACCTGAAGTCTATGTTACACAAGCTAAGCTTGCGTGCCTTTGGTGCACCAAACCCCCTTGTAACATGAAAAATATATGCACCTATGACGCATCCTGTCCCCGTGCAACATGAAAAATCCATGCGCCTGGTATAAAACATGCATAAGTGGCGCAGGCGTACTTCTGATTGCAACAACAAAAATGCAGCCCGCAGTGTTCATACGCCTTGCTCCCTTTGGCACTGATTTGTTCCTTGTAACAGCATTTTTCTATGCACCACTCTATTTAGCCCTGCAGCCTGCAGTGTTCATGCACCCTGCACCCTGATGCCTTAAAATTGCTAATTCTTCCTTCTGTCAATACTTTAATGGGAGATCAATCAGCTAACATGACTCTCCTGTGTTGGGTTTCGCTTCTTCTTCTTGCAGATCAACAACTAAGTTTAAAACTACATATGTCTACATCAAGCATGAGACCTTTCAGAAAATGCTCGATTGTTCAGTCGAAGATCTGGTCAAGTTTAGCGTCTTTGGACACCCCAGAGCCCTCAACAAAATCCTTTCTACTCTGGATTACCAGGTCGATCAGCTGGAGTTTGTCCTAGAGGAGATCGACAAAATCAAGGAGGAAGCCCTAGATGCAATACATCAAATGGAGCAAATTGTCCTGAGAATGTCTTCGGGCTTGCTCACTCCTTTCACATTAAGAAAGGTAGAGGAAACTATTCGAATCTTCAAGGAGATCATTTCACAAAGGCTAGGACCAGAGGTCGCTTTTGACGTTGAATCCATCAATAACCTGCTGGCCTGTCGTGACTTCATTGGGTACCTTATAGACGCGGAAAATGAATATTCCAAACTCCCAGAAAAGCTCACAGACGAGTGGGAGACTTGCGAAGCTATCAGTGATCGACACAAGGATCCTTCCCAAGATCAACTTCAACCCATGATCACCAAGTTTATGGAATACCGTGCCTAGTTCCACATCTCGTCACCTGAGCAGCAGTAAAAGCAGGATACCCCCTTTCAGCCGTGGGACGACGATGAATAATCTCTTTCTTCCCGACCTTCTCCTTGTAAATATCCAAAGTATGTTGACACAAATGATGACATCATCCATGTTGCACCATGGGATGATCTCATCCACAAAGTTGTCAAAAGTCAACAAATAACTTTGAGATATTTTGTAAGATATTTTTGTAATTAAGTGGTTGGTTCGTTTTTGCCTTCTCTTCTTCTCTTCTTCTATAAATACTTGAATACTTGTTGTATTCAAGTGTGGATATTTTTCAGATAAGAAATAGGAGTAGGAAGAAAAGATTTTGAACTTTTTGTAAGAGAAACGAATATTAATACAATATTTAGACTTTGTGCTGAATACATGTGTTTTACATCAGACCTTTCTTATGTTAGATCTGTGTGATCATTTTGTTGAATCTAGTTTCTACTTTGTTGTCATTTATTCATCAGTATTGCTTTATTTGTCTATGTAAAGTAGGTTCGGCTCTGTGTACTACCAACCCAAATCATAGACCTTCAGATCTTTCTGCTTTGGAATTCATTTCTTTTCTCCCTTCAGATCTTTCCTATCTCCCCACTCCGTTTCTTTCCTTTCTTTTGCAGTTGGAAATACATCTACTGGGATGAGATCCCAACCCCTGAAGGTAGAATATTGTGAGACTTGCACAAGATTCCTACTGGTAGAATAGCAATAAACCAGTTTCGCTTTGCTGACTCAAAGAGGGGCTATGCCCTACACACTGTTGGCTCGTTTATCAATAGATCTGTCCACTTGACAGATTTTCAAACCAACAAAGTTTATGGATCAAAAATATTCCTGATCACAAAATCCCAAAAAAAATATCAAATAATACAAAACTTACTTTCCCAAAGCTTTGGTAAAGATATCAATAAACTAATCTTCTGATCTATAAAATTCAAGAGGAATTTCATTGTTGTTAACCAATTCTCTGATGAAGTGATATGTAGTGCCCACTCCTCTTCGACACATGTTTTTGCTATGATCGTGATTATTAGTCTATTAGTGAGATGGACATTTTTTTATATTTTTGATAGCCTATTTTTATATATTATGGACATTGTCATTATCATTATGTTTTGGCTCTTATTATGGATAGTATGGGTACATAGAGGACATTGATAGATATTGCAGTACATGATGATGATTTAGTGTAATTTTTTTATATGTTAACATCTTGGACTCTTGACAGTGGCAATTATGTTTAGATAATTGGACTAATCATGTAAGCACATTGATGTTATGATTTATTAATAATCTAATGATAATAGGTGATCAATAGTATGTTTTTGAATGCATCTAAATAGATATAAGTTACAGTATTGTTGTCCACTCAAAATTCCATGCTCTGATGAAAGTTAAAACATTTCAAAATTTTGAGTTTAAGTGTTTTCTCTAATGTACCAAGTCGTGAAATTGAGAAAAGTCTACAGTTTTGGGTCATTTTGTATGTATTTTGGGCCTGTCAGACATTTTTGTCGCACCTGTCTCAAGTTCTGAAGTGCGTTCTATTCCCCGATCGGCCGATTCCCCCGAAATTGTCCCGATTTCGGGCCCGTCGGAACTTTTCGTCCCAAGTGTTCCAAACTTTTCGTGCGAATTGTTCAATGTTCGGCCGAAGCACCCAATCCGCGTACTTCACTCTTTCATGACCCAACCGTCCCAATTTCAAAAGTGCGCTCTATTCCCCGATCGGCTGAAATCCCCGAAGTTGTTCCATTTTCGGGCCCGTCAGAACTTTATGTCCCACCTGTCCCAAGTTCAAAAGTGCACTCTGTTCCCCGATCGGCCGAAATCCCCGAATAGTGTACTTCGCTCTTTTATGTTCCAAGTGTCCCAAACTTTCCGTGCGAGCTGTTCCATTTTCGGCCGAATCACCCGAACCGCATACTCCGGAACTTTTCATCGCAAATGTCCCAAGTTCAAACGGGCCTTTTGTTCCATTTTCGGCCGAAACACCCGAACCGCGTACTTCACTCTTTCATGTCCCAAATGTCCCAAGTCAAAAAGTGCAAGTTGTTCCATTTTTGGCCGAAGCACCCGAACCGCATACTTCGCGCGTTTTCGTCCCAAATGTCCCAAAATGCATTTTTGCGTCTTCTCCTTGTTTCACCCGAATCGTCCGAGCCGCGTGTTTCGCGCATTCGCTTCTCACATGTCCCAAATGAACCAAATGCCATCCATACTTAGTTTTTCCTGCTCTACCCAAATATGTTATTTTTCAAACTAAATATGAATTTAAGTTGCGGCTCTGATACTATCAATCTGAAGACCAAATTCCAAGGACAGCGGGCAGAAGGATGAAGTTTTCAAGACACTGGTCATCTCTGTTTTCAAAGACATATGTGGTCATCTTTAGAATGAGATTTTTGAGATATAGTTGAGGCGTCAAAAGAGTTTCAGGCAGCGGATTCTGAAGTCAGTGGGTCCCTCCAAGCGACTGGCCACCTATCTTCTTCTCCTCATTCTTTTCTCTTCTTCCATTTCTTTTGCTGTTTTCTTTGTAACGGGTTGAGGTACTGCGGTAGGCTGTCTTTAACTGTTCTTGGTTAAAGAAATGTTTACGAAGAGTAACTGATTTGTAAGTTATATAATGGCCTTCTTCACGCCATTCAAAAAAGAAGGAAGAACTTGGCATATTTTCTAAAAGTGTTAATAGATTATAAAGAAATCAATATAGAAGAACTTTCCCATTCTTTGTCTATCTGATCTCTGTTATCCCGAAGCTTTCATTTATTTTCTTTGTGAGGATCATTTGTCTCAAGTTCGTTAGTCTTACCGATTGCATACTCTTCAACTTTGCAAGCACGGTGATCTTGTATAACCAAGAAGGAACTTTGTGTCCTTGATTAATGAATCTGTGTTGTGTTAAGAAACTTTTTGTTCTAAGCAGATGTTATTTACAGAACTTTGTGTCTTTAAATTCCATCTTCTTTATTCAATACAAATGATCTTGTTTCAATTCACTGTGACTTTCGCATACATAAAGAATTACTCTGACATCTATAATTATGCGTGTTGCCTTTCTGCTCTTTCCCGTACTCTCATTTCCTTAGTCCTTTTGTAATTGATGATCTTCATAGAAAACACTTTCGTGATATCCAAGTTTAACCAACAAATCATGCCTTGTACATTTGTAAATAAGTTCTTTTCTGAATAAGGGAACCTCTCCCATTAAAGAGGAGGGACTTCTTGTCCCCTGAATGTTGCTCTTCTTAAAAGTCCTATCTGACGACCAACAGTTTTTGGCGACTCCACTGGGGATAATCACATTCCAGTTCTGTAATTTTTTTATCATCTTTTGATCTGGCGAATCCACGTTTTACTTGAGGGAGAAGGGCCGTTGGTATTAAAGATTCTTAGTTCCAGTTTTTAGAACAACAGGGTTTCCTTTTCCTTCAACAATAAATAGAAGAACTCGTTCGACAAGCACTCCATCTGTTCAAGATAGAAGTCCTACGGGTGGTATTCCTTCAGAGCCAGCTAGCCCTAATCTGTTAGCTTTGATTCTTGCTGGTGTTGCAGTTCCTCTCCAAGCTATTTTTCCAAGAATGGCGGCACCATTGCCCTGGGGTCATCCTGTCGGGCCCCTTGCTCTTCCTCATCCTTTGCATGAGTTACCTAGAGGTAACCAAAATAACTTCCCCAAATTCAAAGGCAATGGAAAAGTGCATCCTGATGAACACATTGCAGCCTTCATTGTTGCATGTGGAGTCATGGGAGTTGAGCATGAAGACGTCTCCGTGAGACTGTTCGTTGAGACGTTACAAGATAATGCTGCTGATTGGTTCTACCACCTTCCGGCTGGCGCTATCACCGAATGGGGCACGATGAGAACTTAGTTTGAAAATCGTTTTAAACTAGCAAAAGATGTGCATGCCTTGCTTGCCCAAATTTCTCAGATAAAGAAAGATTCATCAGAACCCATGAGAGAATTTGTGGCCCGGTTCAACAAATTGATCAATAAAATTCTGTAGCCTACCTGACCTGTTGATCAAATTAAAAAATGTTTCTTCCTAAATGCTCAATTGCCCAAAGTTAGTTATGCACTAAGAAGGGCTAATCTCGCAACATTGGTCGAGGATCAAACTCTCGCTGTTAGTATCGAGAATGACTTGATCATGTCAGGGAAGCTGAGAAGAGACCCTCCCAAATCTAAGTCTGCTACTTCTTCCTCTTCCACCCCTGGACCTAGCACTGATCCGTTAGTTCAGAAACTTGCAAATGATCTTATCGCTATAAAGAAATAATTAGCTCAACATGCTCCTTATGCAGATGTTCCAAGGAGAAATTTCCAGCCCAGGAATCATTTTCCTGCTTCTCAAACAAGACTAGCACTTGAAGGACCTCCTGTTAAGGTTCCTGTGAATGCAACCTGCGAGGTAGAAGAACCAGATGATGATGAAGATAACGAAGCTTGTGAAGAGTTTGCAAGAGAAGTTTATGATGAAGCAGATGAACTTGAGGGATCTCGAGTCAATTTCTTCACCACTGAGGGAATTGATGATGGAGATGATTATGATGAAGTGGTAGTAGACATGAATAGCAAATCATTCATTGTCATGACTCGAGAACAGACAAGTCAGAGGGAGAAAGTGACACAGCCTATCAAGAAATCTAAGGAGCAGTCGACAACTATTCCCGTGATTGAAAAAAGAGGATCTCTTATCCCTACTTCGTCTGCACCAAAGGTGAGTCGTATCAATCCTGCTACTAAAGTTGCTTCTTCTTTTTCTCCTAAAGTTGATAAGCCCAGAGGACTAAATGATGATGGCCCGTCCACTTCTGGATCCTTTGACATTGTTGATCACCTGAAAAAGACCAAGGTCCAAATCTCAGAAGCTGAGTACTATCAAACCCATCCCAAAGCTTTTGCCAAAATGATCCACTTTGTCAATTCCCACTCTAAGACCACCTCTAAAGGCCTTTTGCCCACTCCTCCTTCTGCACCACGGCCTAGTCTGATAGCCGCTGTCACTTCGCCTATTGACAAAATCAAGCCTTTTTATGTAACACTTCTTATAGCTGGTCATAGGCTGAGTAATTGTGTCATAGATTCCGGAGCTTCAGATAATGTGATGCCTGCTAAAGTGGCTCATGCTTTAGGCCTAACTCTCACGCACACTTATGGATCCTGTTACTCCATGGAGAGTAAGGAAGTGCCCGTGGTAGGGAGAATTAAAGATGCACAAGTAGCTTTTGCTGCTTTACCCGAGAAGAAAGTGTTGGCTACCATCTTAGTGGCAGATATTCCCTCCTTCATACGGGATGTTGCTAAGTAGGAACTTCTGCAAAGACATGGGTGGGGAAATCCAAATGGACTGGTCACATGCACTCATACTTGTTAATGGACACATGAAGAAGTTACTGCCTGAGAAGCAGTCTGAGTATATTGTGTAGAAAACGGATGACCCTAGAGCACAAATACTTTATGAGGATATGGGGCATGGAAACTACATGATTATGTCCCCCGATGAAATCCAACCCCCCAAAGTGTCTCCTAAAGGTCCTAATGGGGTTTGGATTTTAGAGTTTGATGGAAGTTGTTCCTCAACTGGTTCTGGAGCTGGTGTCCTGCTGGTGTCACCTGAAGGAGGCCTACACCCCTTTTCATTTAAGTTGTAGTTCAAGAATACTAATAACACAGCAGAGTATGAGGCTCTCATTCTCGGATTGTAAGTGGCCAAAGAACAAGGTGTAAAGAATCTTCTGGCTCGTGGTGATGCAGAGTTGATAGTAAAGCAGGTCAGAAACCTTTTTCAAGTGAAAAATGGAAGGCTGAAACATTACCAGAATCAGGTTTGGGATTCCATTGAATTCCTTGATGCTTTCTCTATCGAAGCAGTACCTAGGGAAAAGAAAAGTAGGGCTGATTCACTAGTTGTCTCAGGGTCACTGCTGATCCCTCATCCTGATTTCTCTCAGGACAAGTTCACCATTGAGATGGTCCTTCGGCCCAGTGTACCTGATAACACCAATAAATGGCAGGTTTTCAATGATGATCAACATTTTCTTTCCTTCCTGGAACTCAAGGGTAATTTCGAACAACTGTATTTTGAGGGAAGTGACAACCTGCCTCGTGAAAGTGTGTCCTTTGACCAAGCAGTCGCCCAAGGGGGAGAAACAGATCAAGATGGATGCATCAATCTCAAGGGGAATAAGATTCCTAAAGGATTGGTAAGCTTAGAGGAACTGTTTGACAAACATGATAGGTATGTGAAGTCTAGGGCTTCTACCGGACCTCAACAATTAGCTGAGTGTGACAAAATCAATATTGGGAGTCCTAATAACCCTAAACTGGTGAACATTGGAAAATGTTGCACAGCGAATGAGAGGAAGAAAGCAATTGATCTTCTAAAAAGGTATAAGGATGTTCTCGCTTACTCTTATGAAGACTTGAAAGCTTTCAAACCAAAAGATATGCAGCATTCTATTCCTCTTAAGCCCGGAATTAAGCCTTTCAAGCAGAAACAGAGGCAATACAATCCCAAAATAGCTAACACAATCTTTCAGGAAATTCAGAAGTTGTTGAAGGATAAAATCATCTTTCCCATTCACCATTCAACATGGATTGCAAATATTGTGCCTGTTAGGAAGAAGAATGGTGAGATCCGCATCTGTGTTGATTTCAGGAACCTGAACCAGGCGTCTTTAAAAGATAATTATCCTTTGCCTATGATGGATCAGGTCTTGCAAGCAGTTACAGGGTCTGAAATGTTATCCATGCTCGATGGATTCTCAGGATACAATCAAGTAGAGGTTGATACTGCAGATCAACACAAGATAGCTTTCACTACTCCTTGGGGCACCTTTGCTTACAAGAGGATGCCTTTTGGGCTCATTAACGTTGGTGCCACTTTTCAGAGAGCCATGGATCTAGCTTTTGGAAGCTTGAAAGGGAAGTGTATTGTCATATATCATTGATGACCTGACATTGTTTTCCAAGACAAGAGCGGATCATTTTGATCACCTAGAGACAGTTCTGCTGAGATGCAGGGAGCATGGGATCTCTCTGAACCCTAAAAAATATGTCTTTTTTGTCACAGAGGGAAAGTTATTAGGGCACATCGTTTCCAAGGATGGTATTAAGATTGATCATGAACGAGTTCAAGCCATTCGACAAATTCCTCTCCCAACCAGCAAAAAGGGCGTGCACTCCTTCTTTGGTAAGATAAATTTCTTGAGGAGATTCACCCCTGATTTTGCAGAGTTAACTTTGAATATTTCTTAGATGATGAAAGGGAAGAAAACATTTGGTTGGTCTTCTGAAGGAAAGGAATCCTTTGAACGTATCAGGAGAGCTATTGCTAGAACTCCTAGTTTTAGCCTGTCCTGATTTTAGTAAAGATTTCATCATCTATTGCTATGCTACAGATAATACCTTGGCCGCTAGTGTTAACTCAAGAAGACTCTAATGAGCATGAACTACCTGATCGCGTTCATGAGCTATATTCTGAAAGATCACGAGTTAAAATACACCATGATGGAGAAACATGCTTTTGCAGTGGTTAAAGCTGTCAAGCAGTTTCACTTTTACATCCTCAACTCTCATTCCATGGTATTGGTCCCAGATACAACTGTTAAGTCAATCATCATGCAACAAGAATTTGGATCCAAGAGAGGGAACTGGGTTGCTGAGGTCCAAGAGTATGACATTGACATCAAGCCGACCAAGCTGGTTCGTGGAAAAGGTCTTTGTGAGCTCATTGCTAAAGGAGCCAAACATGAGTTGCTGGAGGAGAAAGTTGACCTTCCTACTGTTCTGTTCCTTAGTTCAGTTGATGAATGGTATGCTGACATCGCTCAATTTTCTCACCTATGGGGAATGCCCCTCTCATTTAACTGCCAAAGAAAAGAGGACTGTTAAATTGAGGTCAGTGCAATATGTATTATGGGAAAATGCTTTGTTCAAGCGTGGGTTAGATGGGAGATTTTTGAAATGTGTGGACAAGGAACAACAGAGAAAGTTGCTCTCAGCTTTTCACGATCAGGCATCTGGAGGGCACTATTCAATCAATGGTTACAGCTCATAAGATACTCCGTGGAGGATACTACTGGCCTTCCTTGTTCAGAGATGCATCCAAGTGGGTGGATAAATGTGAGGCTTGTCAGACTTTTGTGGGAAGACCTAAATTGGCCTCTTTGCCTCTCAAGCCAGTTGTGATTGAGGAACCATTTCAACAGTGGGGTTTGGACTTCATTAGTACACTTAATCCTACTTCTAGTGCTGGTCACACTCATGTACTAACTGCCATGGACTACTTCACCAAATGGGTGGAAGCTATTCCGGTCAAGAGCACTACTTCTGAAGTGGTATGCAGCTTCATCAAAGAGAACATCTTGGTAAGGTATGGTGTACCTAACAAGATTGTAACAGATAATGCCTCGAATTTCTCTTATGCTGAGATAATGGACTTCTGCTATGGGTATGGCATTTCTTTGGCTCACTCTTTAGATTACTACCCTCAGCGAAATGGGCAAGCAGAATCCACTAACAAAAATTTGGTGACTATTATAAGGAAGTTAGTAAATGAGTCTCAACGAAACTGGCACAAGAAGCTCTATGATGCTCTTTGGGCAGACAGGATTACACCAAAGAGAGCTATTGGAATGTCTCCTTTTCAAGTGGTGTATGGAGTTGAAGCTCAATTGCCAGTGACAGTGGAACTGCCAGCCTTGCACCTAATGAAGGCCATTGAGGATACTAGTTTCAGAGATGCTTTGGACAAGAGAATTATGTACCTGCACAAACTGAATGAGGACAGATTGGAGGTTGCTGATCGGATATCTGTTCACCAGCACAAGGTAAAGGTCCTGTTTGACAAGAAAGCCAAGTTCAAAGATTTCCAAGTTGGAGACACCGTGCTGTTATGGGACAAAAGACATGAACCTCGTGGCAGCCATGGAAAGTTTGATTCCCTGTGGCTCGGACCCTTCAAGATCAGGCACTTTACTGGTGAGAATTCTTTCTATCTTGATTACATGGATGGTTCTTCTCTACCACTTCCTTACAGTGGGCAGTATCTCAAGTTGTTCAAGTCCTAGGTGATTAGGAAGTCCCTTGTATATTCAGTACAGCGTTTTTACTTGTCTTCCTTTTTGTTTTGGTGTGTTGTCCTCTGTATTGATCTGCTTTTTGATTTTGTGGCCCAATGGATAAGGTACTGGTCTGCTTCCCCTAATTTTGTCTAAGTTCTTGCCTTGTCTCATTCCTTGAATTCATGCCAAGTCATCCCCAGAAGGAGCCAGCTGTTGTCCACTCAAAAATTCCCTCCTCTGATGAAAGTTAAAAAATTTCAAAATTTTGAGTTTAAGTGTTTTCTCTAATGTACCAAGTCGTGAAATTGAGAAAATTCTGTAGTTTTGGGTCATTTTGTATGTATTTCAGGCCTGTCGAACATTTTTGTCCCACCTGTCCCAAGTTCCGAAGTGTGTTCTATTCCCCGATCGGCCGATTTCCTCGAAATTGTCCTGATTTCGGGCCCGTCGGAACTTTTCGTCCCAAGTGTCCCAAAATTTTCGTGCAAATTGTTCAATGTTCGGCCGAAGCACCCAATCTGCGTACTTCACTCTTTCATGTCCCAACTGTCCCAATTTCAAAAGTGCGCTCTGTTCCCCGATCGGCCGAAATCCCCGAAGTTGTTCCATTTTCGGGCCTGTCGGACATTTTTGTCCCGCCTGTCCCAAGTTCAAAAGTGCGCTCTGTTCCCCGATCGGCCGAAATCCCCGAACTGCGTACTTCACTCTTTTATGTTCCAAGTGTCCCAAACTTTCCGTGCGAGCTGTTCCATTTTTGGCCGAATCACGCCTGAACCGCGAACTCCGGAACTTTTCATCCCAAATGTCCCAAGTTCAAACGGGCCTTTTGTTCCATTTTCGGCCGAAACACCCGAACCGCGTACTTCACTCTTTCATGTCCCAAATGTCCCAAGTCAAAAAGTGCAAGTTGTTCCATTTTCGGCCGAAGCACCCGAACCGCGTACTTCGCGCGTTTTCTGTCCCAAATGTCACTAAAATGCATTTGTGTGTCTTCTCCTTGTTTCGCCCGAATCGGCCGAGCGGCGTGTTTCGTGCATTCGCGTCTCACATGTCCCAAACGAACCAAATTCCATCCATACTTAGTTTTTCCCGCTCTACCCGAATATGCTATTTTTCAAACTAAATATGAATTTAAGTTGCGGCTCTGATACTATCAATCTGAAGACCAAATTCCAAGGACAGCGGGCAGAAGGATGAATTTTTCAAGACACTGGTCATCTCTGTTTTCAAAGACATATGATGTCATCTTTAGAATGAAACTTCTGAGACATAGCCGAGGCGTCAAAAGAATTTCAGGTAGTGGATTCTGAAGTCAGTGGGTCACTCCAAGCGACTGGCCACCTGTCTTCTTCTCCTCATTCTTTTCTCTTCTTCCATTTCTTTTACCGTTTTCTTTGTAATGGGTTGAGGTACTGCGATAGGCAGTCTTTAACTGTTCTTGGTTAAAGAAACGGTTACGAAGAGTAACTGATTTGTAAGTTATATAATGGCCTTCTTCACGCCATTTTAAAAAGGAAGGAAGAACTTGGCTTATTTTCTGAAAAGTGTAAATAGATTATAAAGAAATCAATACAGAAGGACTTTTCCATTCTTTGTCTATCTGATCTCTGTTATTCCTAAGCTTTCATTTATTTTCTTTGTGAAGATCATTTGTCTCAAGTTCGTTAGTCTTACCGATTGCATACTCTTCAACTTTGCAAGCTCGGTGATCTTGTATAACCAAGAAGGAACTTTGTGTCCTTGATTAATGAATCTGTGTTATGCTAAGAAACTTTGTGTTCTAAGCAGATGTTATTTACAGAACTTTGTGTCTTTAAATTCCATCTTATTTATTCAATACAAATGATCTTGTTTCAATTCACTGTGACTTTCGCATACATAAAGAATTACTCTGATATCTATAATTTTGCATGTTGCCTTTCTGCTCTATCCCGTACTCTCATTTCCTCAGTCCTTTTGTAATTGATGATCTTCATAGAAAATACTTTCGTGATATCCAAGTTTAACCAACAAATCATGCCTTGTACATTTGTAAATAAGTTCTTTTCTGAATAAGGGAACCTCTCCCATTAAAGAGGAGGGACTTCTTGTCCCTTGACTGTTGCTCTTCTTAAAAGTCCTATCTGACGACCAACAAGTATATGTATGAAATGCATGGTTATCATAAAATATGAATTGTGATAGATGGTTATGCATAGGCATAGAGTGATGGTAAATTTTAATGGATATGGTAGAATTGTGATGATTAGTGATTGTAAATAGTTGATTTAGACTAGAATTGCTTAACCATTATAATGATGTAACTATGTTGTATGATGATGTTATTTGATAAATGATATATGTGTTTTGATTTGTTGACGTATTAATATGGCCTTGATGCTAAAGGTGGAATTATATTTATTGTCGCAGAAAATGAAATCATAAGAAAACATAGGAGGGACTAGGGAGACCAACTATTGAGGAATACTGGGTGTTTATAAAATGATCACCATGGCAGCCATGTGTGTGTGTGTGTGTTTCTATTTTTCTTGTCATGTTTGTTATGAGGTATCCAAGGGGGAAAATCCTCATAAGTTCCCATGCGTGTAATTGTTTTATTTATGATTCTATTTATTTTTCTTAGTTGATTATGTGGTTTTATTTAATTCTAATTTTTTCCCATGTCCTTGTGTTATTAGTTTGTCCCTTTAATAAGTTAATTAACTATATGGATTATAATAATTGGGTAAAGTGGAAATTGGGGTAATGAATGTGTTGGATATTTCCTTATTTTCTTCATGATCTTGAATGGATTTTATTTTATATTGGTTTTTGTGCCCATCCCCGTCTCCAAAACTCGGATTTGGGCTTTGAGCCCATTTTCGGAGACTTGTGGGATAAGTTTTACTTGTCCTACACTCCTTAAACCCTTCCACCAACCCATCCTGTGATATGAGGGGTCAAATTTAGACCCTATTATGTGCTTTTGAATGAAAATACGTAATTAATGCCACCCTTCTCTTAATTCTGTACATTTGAATTCTTAAAATGTGGAGTGAGGAATTTTGTATGAGAATAAATGTGTCATGTATCATCTTCCTCATTTAGTGAGCCTTGGTTTGTGTGTGGGGTTTACGAGGTGGAATGAGGAAAAATGATCGGTATCCTACATGGAGCCACCTCACTATCCTCTCCACCATTTTCTATTAATTGAAGTGTCTTGGTTTTTCTGGGTATTACTTTCTTGAAGATTTTTTGGGGGAACCTTGCATGGTATTTTCTTGCATTGGAGACAAAAGTTGGATATTGGTTTCTTGAAGGTTGAAGGAGATCTCTATGGAAAGGTAGGATCTCATACTTGGTATTTTTTGTTTTCTTTTTTTGTATTGAGTTGTGAGTTGTGTGGACGCATGTGATTTTTGTAAGGGTTTGGGTATAATTGGCCATAAGGATGGTGTATGGAGATGGAAATGGGGCCATTGTTGAGGTAAAAGGAGGTGTGTGAGGTTTTTTCAGTGGATTATGGGAAGGAAAATCCACATATGTGGAGTTCAAAGGAAACTATAAAAATGGAGAGATAACAGGTATTTCGTGTGTGTGTAGTGCAATTGGAGGCTTGGGTGGATCCCTATCACACTTGTGAGGCATAAGGAGATGTTTTCCATGTCCCCTTATCCTTTGGCTCAATTTTAATCCTATGTGAAATTGTATTGTTGTGGATCTTCTTGTTTTCATGGTTCTTTATGTGTGCAGATTTTAATGTTTCGGTGATGTTGTTTTAAGCCATTGTTATGTGAGGGCTGACATGGTAATTAAAACCCCTTATTCTCACATTATTGGGGATTGGTGGACAATTATAAGGTTGGGTTCACCTACTCATTGGATTTACGTTGGGAGGTGAGTGTTTCCTAGCACCCTACCCTTTGTTGATGTGTTGAATATGGAGGAGAAAATGAGTTGTAGGTTTAATCTCATGGGATGGAGTTGTAGGTGTGACTGAAGAACAAAAAAAATATTGTTGAAATTTTTTGAATGTTGTCTCCACCATTAAGTTTGTTCTGTATTTTTGACTTATGAAATAAAGATGTTTGAAAAAGGATAATGAAAATATGCATTTTATTTTATTTTAGAATTTGTTTCATAATTTAAATCTGTAACTTAATTGAAATTCTATCTTTTATTTGAAATATGCATTGTGTTTAAATCTGCAACTCTATTTAAAGTATATAATTTTATTTCAAATAAATCACTTTTCTATTTCAGACTTAGGTTTTCTTTTGGTAACATAGATTGTTTCATTTAAATAATTTATTTTAGAAGATGTATTCATATGTATGTAACATATAACTAATATAGTATAATGCTTGTATTGTGATGAAATATTTCCCATTTTAAAACAAAATAAAGAAATTTGTTTCCCTGTAATGCTTCTCATGGAATTAAATTTAAGTAAACATATGTATGAACATGTACACACACACACACACACGCGCGCGCGCGCGCACACACACACACACACACACACACATACAATATATAAAAGTAAGGTCATATAAGATTAAAAAAAATATGTATATAATATTAAATGAAAAGGGAATCAATTTTGTTTTGTATTGTTTTGTTTTAAACAAAAAAATGGGGAGGGAAAAGGTGTGGGGGGAAGGGGGGACGAACGACCCTGTGCTTCTCCCTCATGAGTTGTGTTAACCCTTCGTGCAGCCTTATAAGCATCCACATTTATATATATATATATATATATATATATATATATATATATATATATATATATATATATATATATATATATATATATATCCCTTGCATTGTGGGTAGAGTGGTGTGAAAATGCCACACCACCCTGCCCCTTTCCCATTAGATTCGTTGATAAGCCCTCATGGCCTGTGTTAACCATGTGCACGTCCTATAGGCATCCACCTTATATTGTGTGTGTGTGTGTGTGTACATGTATGTCTATATGTAAAATTAAATCAGATTTATCCCTGTAACAAAAATGTATCAGGGTAAATAAAATACCCAAAAAACTAGAAGTTTTCTTGGAAACAAATCAGTAAAATAATTTTACATACTACAAACCCTACGGATGAATGAAAAAATGAAATAATGGGACTACATGGGAATAAAATTCCTTCTAATTTGCAAATATTTAACAAAGTAAAGCACCATATCTCTCCATAAGCTCCCATGGCCTCCATCTCTGCTTCTTGTAATCATACTTGTGCAAATGGAGGCACATTAGATCAAAAAAATGATTAAAAGGAAAAGATAGGAGATGATTATGGCATTTAAATAATATATAGGATCTAGGGTGAGGATTAAATCTATCTAATGGCCCATATTTAATCGTCACAACTTAAGTTGACAGGAAATAGAAGTTTTATTAAGTGTATGGGTAGATTTAATTAATAGAAACCCCAGGGTATATTATTCAACATTAATAGTGGGTGTTATCTCTGAATCACAACACCCTATGGTTTGCACAAGTGTGTGTGGTTGAGTTCACAGTGTGATTGGATAAAATGTGTACTATATCTAAGTTGTGGGAGTTTCTACTCGAGATAGACCTCCAGAGAAAGTTGGTTCTTGCTCCTAAACTACCTACCACAATCTATTCTAATGTAGGAAAATTATCAAATCCTAATGTAACTTGCCAAGGGACCATGGAGAGAGAGTGCATGAAAGAAAATCCTACACTAAAGTGGTGATACACCAAAAAAGGAGTGTATGAGAACATTCTTCCAATGTGTGAAAAGTAGAAGAAAAGTACATACTAGTAGGGGTGATAACAATTCTCCACAGTCTAGTAACTACATTCACAAAAATATTTCATACACACATAATGATAAATAATTCCTACAACAACATAAAATAGACACAATATTTTTTTAATGAAGCTGAAGAGGAAATAAGAATTCAAACAAACACGGCAAGGGAAGATACATCCACAAAATTGTATTTATTGCTTCATTGATATGCATAGTTCAATATAATATAGAATAAGGGCCTAGATCACCATGCAAGGAGTCCACTACAAGGTCTTGTAGTACATTTTCTTCACAAAAAAAATTTGATAGATTTTTCTACACAAAACTATCTCCCTTTACAATAAGCACAACACTCCAATTTATAGAATTCTAAGTGGAGAGAGAGATAGAGGAATGAAAATCCTGAAATATGTCTTTAAACCACTTGAAAGAGATATTAATTGAATTGAAATGATGGTATGCTTCTTGCAATATGCCCCGCTTACTATCCCATAACTTGCAACAATGAAAAATGTCTTCCCATGCTTTATTAAATGCATCCTAACTAACAGATAAAACATTATTCTGAACCTGGCCATGTTTTCTACAAAATCACCATCGGTTCTTAATCAAATTCCAAATTTATTATTATTTTTTATTGGGCTCGGAATGATGATTCCAAAGGTACAATTTTTGTGTGTTTTTGTTGAGAAATGCAAAAGATATGGCATTCTGAGTGTAGGTGATTGTTTTGTGTTTTCCATGCATTTCTGTCATTTAACAGGACTATGAATTTAATTGAATGGAGCTAAAGATGTGGCGTAGAGGATGTTGTGCCAATTCTGAAAAGTCAATTTTTTTGAAAAATGGATCTCTAGGTCAAAATTTATGACCATTTGAAGTTCAAAGGTCAGGCATCAACTTTTCCTTTCTATTGCGGCTATTTCACCTTTTTGAGGAACTCATGTCCCATGCAAACTCAGACGGTCTGGGACTCCTTTCTCCACATCACCTGATTTGCAATTTCTCATCCCAAATGTCTCACCATTGACTGCGTCATCAGGGGTGTTGACCTCCACATTTGTCGTAGCACACTTGTCTATGGTGATTTCAGGTTTTTGGGTCCTGCGCGTCCCAATGTCCCAATTTTCCCGCAAACCACCTGGGGAAATAACTTCCACATTTTTTGATTCCTTTGTTGTGCGGTGATTTCACCTTTTTAGGTCTCAACTGTATCGTTGTCCCACGGACCTCCAGGGACAAAATTTTCTAATTTTGTCACAATACACTACCTCCTTTACAAATCGGGCCCGAACTTGGTACAAAGAATCTTGGTATGATCTGCACTCTACCATCCACAACCTCCAAACCCACAATGCATTAAAACAAGACCTTGACTTCATGTTTTTATATTTTTTCAAATTTTGTCTAACTTCTTAGATTTTTCCTTGGATAGGGAAGTTAGAGGAGAGAGAAAGGTACCCCCAAAACCTAATTTTTGGGCCTCGAACAAATTATACTTGCTCAACTCTAAACGAATTTGTGCAAGTTATCCAAAATTACCCTGGGGTGAATTTTTGATAACATTGGGTTCAGGTTATATTGTGATATTTTAATTATGGGTAAATAAACAAATGTTGTGTATGAGTGCTTTAAGTAAATTATCTAAGGGGATAAAAATAAATAAAGTTAAATGTGTTGCTAATTAAATAAATGAGTGGCCTGGGTATTATTTACTTAGGGAAATAAAATTAAGTTTAACTTACAAAATGATTTCTAATAAATTTAATATGAGTTTAAGTAGAAAAAATAAACAAAATTTAAGTAGCAAATATTTAAAATAAAATTAATAGGAACTTAGGAGGAGGATTTAACTCCGTAATAATTTTGGGGAATTAAATAATATTATTTTAATTATTAATTTGGTTCCAACTACTTTAAGGGAGCATAGTATTAAATAAATTAGAATTTAAATATACTTAATTAATGTATATTAACCTTGTATCATTAACGAAAAATTCCGTAAGCTTTTAAGTAATGTGATATGGTTTTGGTGCATCAAATTTTGGGTGTCACACTTTGGTATCAGAGTCATGGGTTCAACACTTGTACCCTAGAAAAAAATAGAAACACAACAGAAAACTTAATGCAACCTAAGCTTAAGACACATGATATTTATTGCTAACTTTAAACATAGGAACTTAGAAAGCTAAAACACATCTAGATAAGGATGGACAAGACGGGGGGCACTTGACCATTGAGTTAGAGGTACCACCCCCAGATCAGGCATTTACTGCCATATTACCACAGATTATACAGACCTTACAGGAGGTCAATGTTGCTATACACAGAGGTTCACTTGGGGGACAACCTATCCGCCATTAGATGGAGCCATCGCAGGAGGCTTGGGACTCTCCACATCTCAATGAGGAGAAGAGGGTGGAAAAATCTCATTTGGAGGTAGATAGACATGACTCACCACATAGAGAGAAAAGACATAGGGCTCTAAGACAAAAGGAGAGATCCAGAATCCCTAGGCAAAGAGAGATCAATGAGGAGAGACCTGGGAGTAGATAGATGTTAGCGGCCAATCACATCTATGATATACTAAAGCTTTGTCTACCTCACTTCACTCGAGACATGGGAGGGTTTAAGGCTGAGTCCTGGCTAGTTAGCTTGATCGAATGCTTCAAGCTATGTTCATGCACTAGTAACACAAAGGCTCATGTTTCTATACATATTTTGAGGGATGAAGTAGGAGTATGGTGGAAGAAAGAGGATCAAAAGATCAAATTAGATTCAGAGATCATGACATGGGAGATCTTTGATGATTGATTCTAAAGGGTATATTTATCTATACGGTTCATTCAACAATGGATTGATAAGTTCTATGATCTGCGGAAACTGACTATGACAGTGGTGGAGTATGAGAGTATATTTTTATACTTTTTAGAGTATGTCAGATACATGCAGGATGAGTTGGTCAAGGTTCACAAATTCATTAGGGGCCGGAATTTATATCTTGTAGGGGAGGTGTGCATGCATTATCTACAGACACTAGCTAAGGCCGTTGAGAAGGCCTATATCACAGAGGAAAATAGGGGTAAGACATAACAAATGAGAGACAAAGTGAGGATTCACATTTAGTGGATGCAGATCTGTCAGTCAAAGGGGGAAATCCCTCCTCCTCATGGCAGGAATAGACCATCATAGTCCTTCTTCTAGCCACTGCACTAGCCATAACAAGAATAATATACCCACCCACCATTCAAGCCTCAACCGAGATATGATGCATATAGAGGGCGGAGTATGGGGCCTTCATCTAGAGGAATCTTCAGGAAAAAATCACCATATAAAGCTCAGTTAGTTGAAGCTCATTCGCAGCAGCCACAACAATCTAGAGAAGGATTATTAGGGACTATAACCCTGACTGACTAGAGCACCTGGAGGAGTCTCTTCTCATTTGAGGGGACCTGGAAGTTGTTATGGATGTTGTGCATAAGGAAACCATTAGATAAATTGTCCGCATAACCATGGTAATAAGGGTAAGGCCCGTATTTATTAGCTAACAATTAGTGTCATGACATAGAGTTATAGAATCTATGAAGCAGTCGATAACTTATAGATAGAGCACAAGAGTATTGTGATTGAGAACTTAGGTAGAATTTTCAGTATACCTATCTCTATCTTATTTGATTCAAGATCTTTTGATTCTTTCATTTCCCCATCTTTAGTAGAGAGATGCAGGGTGGTGGGAGTTAGGTAGGGTCATAGGTTGGATGTGGAGATAGCTTATGGAGCCAAGCTCATAGTGGAATCCCTAGTCAAGGAGTGTGTAGTATACGTAGTAACCTTCCCCATGACCTTGGATCTTCGTGTCCTCCCCTTAATATAATATGGAGTTATTTTGGGTATGGATTGGATTTCAACCCATAGAGCTAGAGTGGATTACTATAAGATTTTAATCTCTTCTGTAGATGATTTTGGAGTTGATTCAGTGACTGCAGGGGTTAGGAGGCCTACATCCATTCGCACTATATTCGTTATACATATTAAGCGATGTGCACATCACAGAAGTTAGTTATATGCCATTACATTCAGTGACTAGGTCAAAGGATGAGACTAATGGGTCAAGAATTCACTCGATGACCATCAAATTTTGTGAGAATTTTAAGATGTATTTCTTGAGTGAGTTATCTATCCTACCTCCCCCAAGTGAGATAGATTTCCATATATACTATGTTCGTATGAAGCAGAGCCTATCTCACGCGCGCCCTTACAAGATGACTACCCTTGAGCTTTGTGAGCTCAAGATTATAGCTGAAGGGCCTTCTTGAGAAGGGCCTAATCCATCCTAGTGTATCTCCTTGGGGTCACACTAGTGATTTTTGTGAAGAAGAAGGATGGATCCCTGAAGATTGTGTATTGATTATCATGAAGCTTGAACAAAGTAACGATTAAGAATCAGTTACCCCCTTCCATACATTGTATGATTTTTTGGATCAGATGAGGGGGGGATACTATATTTTTAAAGACAGATATTATAGTAATCTAGGGTGTCATCAGATGAGGATTGCAGAGGCATATATCCATAAGACAACCTTGCATACAAGATACAGTCACTATGAGTTCATGAAGTTCCTGTCTTTAGGCTAACGAATGTCTCCGTGCAATGTTCATGAGCTTGATGAATGGGGTATTCAGGATGTTATTATACTTTTTTTGTGCTCATATTCCTAGATAATATATTGATATACTCATACACACATGAGGAGTATGAAGAGCACCTTCAACAGGTTTTGCAGTGTCTTTGAGAGCAACAACTATAGGGGAACTTGGAGAAGTGTGCGTTCATTCAGACAGAGGTTTTGTATCTAGGTCACATCATTTATGGGGAAGGTATTACAATCAATCCTTCTAATATTCGAGCTATAATTGTTTAGCCGACATTGACTGATGTGACCGACGTACCCATTTTTATGGGATTAGTGGGTTATAATAGGAGCTTTGTGAAGGATATTATCATGTCATTTCTCATCCCATCACTTCCCTGCAGTGGAAAGGGAAGAAATTTTTATTGGTTAGAAAGATGTGAGTAGGCCTTCAGGACTCTGTAGGAATGCCTTACTACAACACCTGTCCTAGCAGTAGTAGATCATCATTTCGATTTATTTGTTTATATAAATGCTTCATTGGCAGGGTTAGGAGGAGTACTGATGAAAGATGGCCAAATTTTCACATTTGAGTCTCCTAAACTCAAGGATTGTGAACTAAATTACCCAAGTCATGAATTTTAGGTTGTAGCAGTGGTACATGATTTAGTACGATGGCATCATTTTATGTTGGGTAGGAGATTCACACTCAAGACAGATCATTTGAGCCTATGACACCTCTTCACATAGCCCAATCTCATTGCCCATCAATGGAGTTGGATGGAGATTTTATGTGAGTATGATATGGACATTGATCATGTGAAGGGAATGGAGAATGTGGTAAGAGACACCTTAAGTAGACAAAGACAAATTGTTATGCCTACATCAGTGGGTATAGATTTATGGAGTATGATTTTACAACATCTTCCCCTTAACAGGTTCTATATTTTTCCTAGAGTAGAGATCGAGTCACACAGACCCTATAAGGGGAAGTTTAAGGGGTTTTCACTTGATTCTAATGGAATTCTTAGAAAATTGGTCTAATTTATGTGCCTAGAGATGGAGGTTTGCATGACAAGACATTCTAGTAGAGGCACATCATGTATCTTATTCAGCCCATCCAGGGGTGAAGAAGATGCACACTACACTGAGACAGTTATTTCATTTAGAGTGGACTTCATAGGGATATAACTCAGATGTGTCTCGGTGTTTTGAGTACCAGAAGGTGAAGACTGAGAATCATCATCTAGCTGGCCTTCTTTATCCTCATGTTATATTGGATTGGAAATGGGACACCATTTCCATGGACTTTATTATTAGGCTACCTATGCCGAGATATCACCATGACGTGATCATGGTCACAATAGATAAATTGAAAAAAGTGGCTCATTTTTCTTTGGTTAAGACCACCTATATAGCTGAGTGCAGTTACACGATGTTTATCTAGATGAGACAGTTATATTGCATGGGATTCTGTAGAAGGTCATCTATGACCTGAATACCTTATACATGTCACACTTTTGGACCATCATGCAGTTTACACTTGGGATGAGGATAAATCTCAGTAAAACCTATCACCGTAAGATAGATTGTCAGACTTAGCAGGTGAACTAGGTACTAGAGGATATGCTTCAGATGTATGTTATAGATCATCAGTCACTATGGGAGGATTATTTGTATCTGGTAGAGTTTTCAAACAATAACATTTTGTCAGAGTTCCATCGGCATGACACCTTTCTAGGAATTTTATGGCAGAGAGTGCTGGACACCCTTGAGCTGGGAAAAATTAGAGGATATGGTTACTATTGGGCCAACTATGTTACAGGATACGGAGTAGGAGGTCACTTTGATCAAGCTAAGAATACAGGAGGCACATGATAAGAAGAAATAGTATGTTGATTAGAGGAGAAAAGATCGCAGTTATGAGGTTAGTATGAAGGTGTTCCTGAGAGTCAAACCTCATAAGAGCCCCATCTATTAAGGAAAAGGATCTAAGATAGCTCCAAGATTTGTGGATCCATTTGAGATCTTGCAACGGATCGGACCTGTAGCCTATCGATTATCTTTTCCATATAATTTGTCTTGCATCCATGATATCTTTCATGCTTTTGTTTTATAGAGATATATACCATATCCATATCATGTCTTGGATTGGACCTCCTTGCAGGTGTAGGAGAAAGGAGAAGTGATTGTAGAGGTTGTGTTCATCCTAGAGCGTAGGTACTTGGGCCTTCGAGGGTGTGATATTTACCAGGTACATGTCTAGTGGGATAGATATGATGAGTCATCAACAACATGGGAGGATGCCACACCGCTACGAGCACAGTTCCCACATCTATTCCAGTGACTTGTAGGAGTAAGTCGATTCTAAGGGAAGGGGTATATAATTCCCACTCCTCTTTGACACCCATTTTTCTATGATAATGATTATTATTCGCTTAATGACATTATGGACATTATTCGATATTTTGGATAGCCTTTTGTTAGACATTATGGAAATTGTGATTATCATTGTGTTACGACTTTTATTATGGACTGTATGGATAAACAAAGTACAATGATAAATATATTAGTACATGATGATGATTTAGTGTTGTTTTTTTATATGATGACATTGTTGAATCTTGACAGTGGTGATTACGTTTAGACGATTGGACTAACCATACAAGCACATTGATTTTACGATTTAGTAACAATGTTGTGATAATATGTGATGAATAATACATTGTTGAATGCATATAAATAGATATAAGTTATAATGGATCTATGAAATGCATGGTTAGCATAAAATATGAATTGTGATAGATGGTTATACATTGGTGTTTGGTGATTGTAAATATTAATGAATATGGTAGAATTGTGATGATTAGTAATTGTAAATAATTAATTTAAAAAAGACTTACTTAACCATGATAATGATACAGTTATGTTATATGATGATATTATTTGATAAATGATATATGTGTTTTGATTTCTTGATGTATTGACATGGCCTTGAAGTCGAAGGTGATATTGTCTTGGTTGTTTTTAGGAAACAAAATACCAATAAACAAAGAAGGGAATAGTATGCTAACTATGGAATAATATCATATGTTTACAACATGGTCACCTTGGAAACTTTGTGTGTATGTGTGCATTGTCACTTTACTTTTCATGTTTGTTAGGAGGTCTCCAAGGGAGAGAAACCTCATAAGTGACCATGGGTGTGAATGTTGTATTTTTCCCTTTTATTTATTTTCCTTAGTTGAGTATGTGGTTTTATTGAATTGTAATGTTTTCTCATTTTATTGTACTTATTTAGTGTGCTCTTGATTTAGTTAATTAACTATGTGGATAATGCTAATTAGGGGATCTAACAAAAGGGGAAATGAATGTGGTGGATGGTTTTTGTTCTGTCCATGATTTTAGAAGAATTTTATTTGATGTTGATTTGTGTAACCATCCCCATCTCTCAAATCTAGGATTTGGGATTTGACCCAATTTTTGGAGGCTTGTGAGACAAGTTATACTTGTCCAATACTCTTTAAAATCTCCCACGAACCTAGCCTATTATATGAGGGGTCAAATTCAGCCCCTATTATGTGTTTCTAAGGAAAAATAGGCAATTAATTACACCTTTTACTTAACTCTTTTCATTGTTTCCCTGAAGTGTAGAATGGTGGATTGTGTGCAAGAATGAAAGTGACATACGTTCACCTTACTCATTTATGGAGTCTTGATTTATGTGTTTGACTTGTGATTTGGATTGGGGAGAAATGATATGGCATCCTACATATAGCCACCTCACCATCGTCTCCATCATTTTCTATTTATTGGAGTTTTCTAGTTGTTTTGAAGGATACTTGCTTGGAGATTTTTTGGGGGAAGCTTCCATGGGAGTTCCTTGCATTGTTGAAAGAATTTGGAGCTTGGTTTCTTGAATGTTGATGTATATATCTCTGGAAACTTAGGATATCATACTTACTATTTTGGTTTTCTTACATGTAATGAAATTACTTTTATAATTTAGATTATGAGCAACAATAGAACACCAAATAACACAATATTTCAGAATAATGATCTCAATATTTAATTAGAATATCTTTTCCACTTCGAGGGGACAACCTCCAAACCATATAATAAGACTCAAATGCTCAAATGATAATGAACTACTACCTACAATCCCTTATATATACTATTCATATGTTATGGCCATCACCAAGGCCAACCTATTAAGCATGAGAAAGTATAAATGATATAATAAAATGATATGGTAAGCCACAAGTCAGCTACTCATATCCTAATACAAGCAATAGGTTAAGGGCATAGCATGCCCTTCCCCTTCAAACCAATGTTGTGCTCAACATTGAATAATCTTGGATGTTACTGCAGAAAACCTTCATCCTCCCAGGTTGCATCTTCTATGCTTAGATTCTTCCACTTGATCAGATATTCTTTAATGTCTCTGGTTCTTAGCCTCTTAGTATGTGTTTACAGAATCTTCTCTGGATCCAAAATGATTCTTCCTTCCTCATCAAGTTTTGGTAACTCTATCTAGGCTTCAAATTTATGTCCAATAAACTTCTTTAGGCATGAAACATGGAATAATGGGTGTATGTGTGAAGATGGAGGCAACTCTAGTTTATAAGCAACACTGCAAATTTTCTGTAGAACCTAGTAAGGGCCATAATCTTTAGGAGCAAATTTTTTGTCCTTTTTTTGTTGCTTTAGGGACATCTATTTGTAAGGCTGGAGACCTACAAAAACCAAGTCAGCAATTACAAAATGTCTTTCACTACAGTGTTGATCTGCTTGTTGTTTCATCCTATTTTGTGCTAATACTAAATTCTCCTTCAAAGTAGCCAAAACCTATTGTTGTTGTTTAATGTGTCCCTCAACATCTCTGACTTTAGTTTGCACCCTCAAGGAGGAAATGATAGAAGGTGGATGGTAACCATATAATGATAGAAATGGGGTCATTTGAGAAGAGGTATGAAAATATTTGTTATACCACCATTCTGCAAGTGGTATCCATTTAATCCACCTTTCCTGCTTATCTGATACAAAACAATATAAATACTCGTCTAAGCATTTGTTGACCACTTTCATTTGTCCATCACTTTGAGAATGTTAAGATGAACTGTGATCTAGCTGAGTATAAAAACATGAAAATAATTCCATCCAAAAATTACTTGTGAAAATAGGATCACGATCACTTACAGTTATCTTTTGGGTTCTATGTAGCCTTTGAATTGTCTTAAAAAAAATAGTTGCGATTGTATTGGATGAAAATGGATGTGATAGGGAAAAAAATGGGCATATTTTGTGAGCCTATCCACAATCATGAAAATGACATTCTTACCCTTTGAACAAGGCAATCCGGTGATGAAATCCATGGAGACCTCCTCCCATCTCTGGCTAGGAATTAGTAAGGGTTGCAACAGACCTGGTGTCTTAACTATTTCCCCTTTGTTCTGTTGGCACACTAAACACTCTAATACAGAATTTTGTAGATACCCCTTGAGTCCTTCCCAAAATAATTCTCTTTTTATTTGATGATGTGTCTTTAAGAACCTAGAGTGTCCTCCAACATGTGAGGCATATAGCTGTGCAAGAATCTTATGCTTCAACTCATAATCTTTACTAAAGTATAACTTGTCCTTGTATGATAGGGCATTACCTTTCCGCTCAAATTGATTAGATTTCATAGATCCTTTCTTGATATTATGTATTAGAGATTGTGTACCCCTGTCTTGATCCCATTCCAATCTTGCTTCATCCACCCAATCGACCATCAACATGGACATTCCACATAGTAAGGCATCTATGGATGTATCCCTTCTAGACAATGCATCAGGTACAAAATTTTCTTTACCCTTTTTGTATATGATTTCAAAATCATAACCCAACATTTTTGTTACCCACTTTTTTTGTTCCACAGATGATAAACTTTTCTCCAAAAAGTATTTGAGAGTATCATGATTAGTTTTTACCTTGAAGTGTCTGCCCATGAGATAGGGCCTCCATTGCTTGACCGCATGAAGAATAGCCATCATTTCTTTTTCATAGACAAGTTTGAGTAGATATTTTCCTTTGAATTGGTGACTCTCAAATGTAATTGGTCTTCCTTCCTACATTAGAACTACTCCCAATCCCCATCCTGAAGCGCCGCATTCAACAATGAAGCTTTTTGAGATGTTGGGAGTAGCCAAAACTGGGGTGTTGCACATGGCTTCCTTCCACTGCTCAAAGGATTTATTGGCTACATTTGACCAATGGAAGGCATCCTTCTTTAGAAATTCACTGAGTGGGGTTGCTATTATACCATGTCCCCGCACAAATCATATGTAGTACCCTATTAGTTCTAGGAACCCACGGAGATTTTTGAGATTTTTATGCCTTGGCCATTCCACCATAGCTTTGATATTTTGCAGATCAACTTTGATGCCTTCATGGGATACAATGTGACCCAAGTACTCTACCTCTTATACACCAAAAGAAAATTTGGATTACTTTTCATAGAGATTATATTTCTGCAAAACTTTCAACACTTTATTTATATGTTGTAAGTGTTCTTCCCATGTCTTACTGTAAATCAATGTGTCATCAAAGAAAATTAATAAAAATTTCCTTTAAAATGGCCTAAAAAAAGTGTTCATCAAGCTTTGAAAGTTTGAGGGTGAATTTGTAAGACCAAAAGGCATTGTAAAAAACTCATAATGGCCCTCATGAGTCTTGAAAGTTGTTTTATGAACATATTCCTCTTTTACCATGTAATTCATCAAGTAAATCATCAATTACTGGAATAGGAAACTTATCTTTGATGGTTTACTTTTTGATTTCTCGTTAAGTTGGGACACATCCCCAGGTTCATCCTTCTTATGTACCATGACCATTGGTGAAGAATATGCACTCTGGATATGCCTAATGATAACTGCCTTCAACATTTCCTCAACCATTTTCTCGATCTCATTTTTCTGGAAATATGGGTATCTGTATGGTATGATGTTAGGTTTTTGGTTCCACGGAATCAACTAAATGGTATCATCATGATCCCAATGGTGGTAGGTCCCTTTGGAATTACAATAAAAAATAGATGAGTGAGCATCAACAATCTTCTAATATTGGGGGTGGCATTGGAAAGACTCTGTATTTGTACTTCTATGGAAAATAACTTTGCTATAAAGCCATCTACTCCTTTTATAAGAACCTTTGCATCGAATGAGAGCTAATAATTTGGAGATTAGCTACCATCCCATTGAATTGTATTCTCCTTCCATTGATGAAATCAAATGAACAATGAAGGCGAACCAGTACAGCTCTATCGGACTAACGGTGATGAGCAATGGACACCAAAAACAATACCTGCCCCTCCATAGAAAGAAATAGAAAAAATAGGTGAGTCTAACATGTCGTCGTCCATGGAATAGTTGATATATGGAAAGTTATGTGGCGACTTTACTGGGTCCCACACAGCAATCATAAATTGAATTTATAGAGTTGGGTAAATAAAAAATAGGCGACAGCTAACTTATAGTTATGACGTATAGTACTCCCCAAGTATAACACCATCACCTTCTGTTTTTTGAGATAGCCAAAAATTGATGTTTGAGGAGTACTAATACCTGCTAATGCATGGCAAGAAATTCTAGGTTGGTGTTCCTCTATTAGCTTGTTACTGGTTCCTGACCTATCCAAATTTCAGCTTCTCATCATCATCATTACCCTTTTTTTTCAAAACTAAATAGACAAATTTTCTCAACCCATTGGTGTCGCGTCCATATTTCATATACAGTTTAAAACAGAATCCTTTCCTCTCTTTTCTTCCATTTGTTGAGGAGGCTAGGTCTAATTGCCCTAACAAGAATGAAGGAGAAGACAACTAGTTTTGGTTGTAAGAAAGGTGGCCTCTACTACATAAAACTTTTCCTCTACTAGGACGTGCCATGAAATAGAATAAGAAAGATTGAGGGACCTAACATGATACGCATGTGCGATGTTGTGTTCCCCTGGTGAAAAACCACGAAGAAACAGTCATTCAGAGGTCTCTTCTGGAATATGCTCCACCCTAGGAGGGGTCTAGAATGAGCCACAGAAGAGGGGACGAAGAGGGGGGCCGGAAGGTTTTATAATTGGATAAAGTGGTTCTCTGAAACACAGGAAACTAGTGTTAATTGCAACTCTTGGTAAAAAACTGTCTAAGTGAAACTGGACCATTCTTCTGCCTCTCAGCACATAACCATCGATGCCAAACAAATTGGTTTGGTTCAAGATATGAGGGATGCAACTGGTCACACTTTTTTACATGATGGTTGTTGATGTAACTCAAGAATTATCCATTTGATTATCCAATTATAGAGGATCCTTACCATCGAATTTGAGCATATCCACTTTGGCATCATTTTCGTGGTTGTGAATAAGTTGCATTATGATGGGCATAGAAAAGTGATCCAACAGTGGTTATTTTGTCCTGATTTTGATTGAAGATCTTCTTGGTGAGATGCAGTGGATATTGGGCATAATATTTACCTGTCATGTTGATGATATCATTCAACCACTAATTGATTTATTTTATTGTCTCTTAGAGGCCATCTCAGATTGTACTGTTTCGTTAGCTCATAATCAAGTTTTCTCACTATGATCACGAGGTAACCCAGTACTAAGGATCTTATTTACCCCTTCGGACTCCATCTCTCAATAAATACCCATCTTTACTGGGTTTTTAACTGAGTAATTGATTATGTTGTACTTTATGAAGCCCGCCTGATTCAAAGGTTACGTTTAGAGTTTGGTAGATAAAAAAATTGAGCACGCACTAACTGACTATTATGAAAGTTATATACTTCCCCAAAGTCATCACAAACACATCAACTTCTGTTTTTTTAGATAGCCACAAAATTTTGATTTGGAGGGTACTACACCCACCTGATAATGCATGCAAGAAATTCTAAGGTTGGTGGTCCTCACTTCAATTGTCTACTGTTCTCGACCCTCCTATAATTTCAGCTTCCTCATCACGCATTACTCCAACGAAGAACAAATGCTTCTCTACCCTTTGTGTCCCGGTCCATATTTTCTATCACAGTTAAAACAGAATCCTGTTCCTCTCTTTTCGTCCATTTGTTGAGGAGCTATTCTATTGGCCGGACAAAGAAGGAACTATATACTCGGTTTTTGTGTTAATGAAAGGTGGCCTCCTACTACAATAAACTTTTCCTCTACTCTACTCGGTGCTATGATATAGAATACGAAAATTGAGTGACTAAACATCATACCTCATGTTCGATGTGGTCCTTAAAACCCCTAAGACAATCATTAGAGTCTCTCTGGAATTTCTCCACCCGTAAAGGAGGGTTCTGAATTGATCCGCATAATATTTTGACATCTTTTTTTCCCCCGTCCCTTGCTACTTGACTAAATAGTTCTCTGAAACACTGAACTATAGTTTACTTGCAACTCCCTTGGTAAAGAAACTGTCCTCAAGTGAACTGATAACCATTCTTCTGCCTCTAAGCACATGACCATCGATGCCAACACATTGGTTGGGTTCAAGATTACGGGATGCCAAGTCACCCTTTTTTCCTGATGGTGTTTGAGGTAGCTCAATATTATCCGTTTGATTTAAGCCCAATATAGGGATCCTTACACGAATTTGCGCATATCCACTTTTTGGCATCATGTTTCTGGTTGTGAATATTTGCCTATTATGATTGATGCTAGAAAATGAGCCAACATGGTTATTTTGGTCCGATTTTGATCTGAAGATCTTCCTTGGTTGATATGCAGTGGATTTGGGCCATAATATTTACCCTTTACATGTTGCATGATATCATCCAACCACTAATTGATTTATTTTATGTCTCCTTTAGAGGCCATCTCAGATTGTACGTTTCGTAGCTCATAATCAAGTTTTCTCACCTTATGATCAACTGAGGTAAACCCCAGTACTAAGGAATCTTTATTTACCCCTTCTGACTCCATCTCTCCAATAACTACCCCATCTTTATCTGGGTTTTTACCTAGAGTAATTGGATTATTTTTTACTCTTATGGAAGGCCCCGCCATGATGTCAAATGTTACGGTTTACGTTCTTGATACAAATGTTGCCGAATGGAAAAATAACAAAGAGAATATAATAATACTTGTTTTCTGAGAGCTTTCCAAAAATGTAAAGAACGTGAAAAAATTCCACACTTTGCACCCTAGGGAGCGATTTTATGTAAAACCTTAAATTTATAATAACTTTTGTAAAATAAATCAAAAAATTCTGAAATTTTCAGGGAACTTTACTTAACATATTTCACAACTTTGGTAAAAATATCTCAAAACAGTTCACTCGGGTTCGAATAATATGGTGGAAACAAATAAAATTAGGGTTTTTGCCCTAATTTTGGCCCAGATCGCAGCTCTGATACCACTTGTAATGAAATTACTTGTATAATTCAGATTATGAGAAACAATAGAAGACAAAATAGCACAATATTTCATAATAATGATCTCAATATGAAATTATAATAGCTTCCCCACTTCGAGGGGGCAACCTCCAAACCATATAATAAGACTCAAATGCTCAAATGATAATGAACTACTACCTACAATCCCCTATATATACTATTCATATGTTATAGCCATCACCAACGCCAACCTATTATTCATGAGAAAGTATAAATGATATAATAAAATGATATGGTAAGCCACAATTCGGCTGCTCATATCCTAATACAAGCAATAGGTAAAGGGCGTAGCGTCTTGTTTGTGTATTGAGTTGTGAATTATGTGTAAGCATGTGATTTTTGTAAGGGTTTGGGTAGAACTGGCCATAGGGATGGTGTAGGGAGAGTTAAATGGGGCCATTGTGGGGTTAAAAGGTAATGTGGGAAGCTAAATACACCTATGCGGAGTTAAAATGAAACTATATCATTTTGTATCTGTTAAAATGGAGAGATAAGGGGTATTGTGTGTAGGGTGGTATTGTGTATAGTGTGTATACTACACTTGGAGGCTTGAGTGGATCCCTATTCCACTTGGGAGGGATAAGGATATGGATTCCATGTCCCCGTCTCCTTTCACTCAACATTGAGCCTATATTAAATTGTATTGTTTTGAATCTTCTTGTTTTCATGGTTCTTTGTGTGTGCATATTTTGTTGTGTGGATGATGTTGTTTGAATCCATTGTCTTGTGAGGGATACCATGGTTGTGAATGCCCCTTATTATCCTATTTTTGGGGCTCATGGACCAATGAGAAATTTTTCTTCAGTTTCTCATTGGAATTAGGTTTAGCGCTGAGTGTTGTCTATCTCCCTACCCTTATTGATGTGTTGAAGTTGGAGGAGAAAAGGAGTTACATGTTTAATTATATGGGATAGAGATGCAAGTGTGATTGAAGAAAAAAAATATTGTTGAAAATTTCTATATGTTCTCTCCACCTTTAGGTGGAGGGCTTGTACACTTGTATATTATTTTCAATCTTCCTTGTAAAGGAATTTAATTAAGTCTATTATGTATTTTTAACTTATGAAATATAGATGTTTGAAGAAGGATATTGAAAGTCTACATTTTATTTTATTTTATTTTAGAATCTACTTCATAATGTAAATCTACAACTTAATTGAAATTCTGAATTTTATTTGAAATCTGCATTGTGTTTAAATCTACAACTCAATAAAAATCTACAATTTTATATCAAATAAATCACCTCTTCTATTTCATACTTCTGCTTGCTTTAGGTAACATTGACTATTTCATTCAAATAATTTATTTAGGAAGATGTAGTCATATGTATGTCACATATAACTGATATAGTATAATGCTTGTATTGTAATGAAATATTTACCATTTTAAATTAAAAAAAGGAAAGAAATTTTTTTCACTATAATTCTTCTCATGGGATTAAATACAAAAAAACATATGTATGAACACACACACACACACACACACACACACACACACACACACACACACACACACACACACACACACACACACACACACACATTTAAATTATATAAAAGTAAGGTTATATAAGATTTAAAAAATATATGTATATAATATTAATATGAAAAGGAAATCAATTTTCTTTTGTATTGTTTTCTTTTAATCAAAAATAAAATTAGGGAGGGAAAAGTGGGAGAGGAAAACCCCCCTGCAGCTCCCCACAACCATTGCATTATGGGCAGAGAGGTGTGGCATTACCACACCACTATGTGTTGTGCGGCAATGTGACACCACCCTCCTCCCTTTCCCACTGAACCCACGGTATGGCCCTCATGGCCTGTGTTAACCCTGCACACAGCCGTATAGGTGTCAAAATTTATACAATATATATATATATATATATATATGTGTGTGTGTGTGTGTGTGTGTGTGTGTGTTTGTGGGTGTGTGTGTGTGTATAAACATATAAATATGTGTATAAACATATAAAATTATATATATTTACATATAAAAAAAAGGATTTATCTCTATAACAAAAATAAATCAGGGTAAATAAAATATAAAAAAAATAGAAGCTTTCTAGGAAACAAATCAGGGAAATAAGTTTACATACAGAAAACTATAAGGAGAGAATGCAAAAATAAAATAATGGGACTACGTGGGAAGAAAATGCTTCCTCATTTTCCCATCCGAAAAAAATAAAACATCCATAGCTCTCTATAAGCTCCCATGGCCGACATCTCTCCTTCCTGTAAGCATACCTATCCAAGTTGAGGCATATTAGGTCAAACAAATGAATAAAAAGATAAGATAAGAGAGGATTAGGGATTTTTAAGAAAACCTAGGATCTAGGGTGAGGATTAAATCTATCCAACGGCCTAGATTTAATCCTCACAACTTAAGTTGATGGGAAATAGATGTTTTATTAACTGTATGGGTAAATTTATTTAATAGGGAACCCTAGGGTATTTTATTCATGGGTAATAGTGGGTTTAGGTCATATTGAGATATTTTAACTATGGGTAAATAAAAAAATGTTGTGCATGGGTGCTTTTAGTAATTTATCTAATGGGATTAAAATAAATAAAGTTAAATGTGTAGCTAATTAAATAAATGAGTAACATGGGTATTATTTACTTAGGGAAATAAAAATAAATTTAACTAAGGAAATAATTTAAATAAAATTAATTTAGGAAATATTTTAAATAAATTTAAAATGTTATTATAATTATTAATTTGGTTTTGACTCCTGTAGTGGAGAGTAATATTAAATAGATGAGAAATTAAATAAACATGATTAATGTATATTAACCTTGTATCATTAAAATAAAAATTGCCATAATCTTCTAAGTAATGTAATATGGTTTTGGTGCATTAAATTTTGGGCATCACATGATATCTCATGTCTATATGCTTACTCTTGTGAAAAACATGATTTTTTGAAAATGATATTAATGAATTTTTTTCACAAAAATATGTGTAGCATCCTCTTGATTTTGTGACAAAATATTTGAACACTCTTCTTATCCACACAACTTGACATGTTGCTCCTGTTATTAACTGTGCTTCTACTGAAGATAGTGTGACTATGGTTTGCTTCTTTGATGCCCACAAAACCACTCATGTTCTAGAGTGAAAATCATAGTCGGATGAGATCAAGGTTTGGCTAGTTTGACCAAAACGTATGCACTTTATCATCTTCTATGTTTAATCCTCTTAAATGTGAGCTGATTTCTTTTAGGTCTGTTGTTATTCAAAAGACCTGAATTCTGAGATTCTGGTCTATGTCAGTTATTTCTGCAACAAGATTTGGTTGAGGCACGATTGGCTTGAATACGTATTCTCTGGGCTCCCTAGGTCCCGTGATTGTCACACAAAAGAAACAATATAAATCTAACTAAAGCAAAGTAAACTAATTATGTAAAGTATATCCATAGCATATATAAATTCTCTATTTTTGTATTTTTGACAAATTATTTAACAGAATTAAGATAACAACTATTTAATAGAATTGAAAGAGCAATTATTTAATATCTAGAAAATGACAACTAAGCTAATAACATAATTTAAAACAAACAAGGTAGCCGACTATGGCTACCTGCCTGTGAAGTTGTGAATCTATTGTGGATAACCAAATAATTGATCTAATCTATCTGAAAGACCCCCGATCTTACTTCAGAAGTGAGGAATGAATCATAGTTTCTCATAAACTATCAATTCCCATAGGTTCCTCGGTAATATCGAAAGCGAGATTAACTGAAATGAAATGATTCACTACTTTATTTGATATGTTTTAAGTAGAGCTTTGATAGCTTGAACCTAGATTTTGCATAACAGTGGAAAATCCGATTGTGTGTGGCTTTGTCCCCTCAGTGTGGTATCCTTGTTCCTTCATGCTTACGTGAATCAAGAAAAGCGTGTAATGCTAGCATCAACAGGAGTAGGTATTGGAACAATGGCAGCTTTAGATGTAGATTGAATACAATGCAAGTAGGAGAGGGATAGCGCAAGAGAACAGATTTTGTCTTATGCAATTCCTAGTGAGATTTATTATGAGTCATGCAACAGAAAACATCCAGAAACTAGAACTATCCATCTTGACGAAAAAAACCTATAACTCTAATGGCTTCAGACCAAAAATGAAACTATCCTACCTTAATTTATTGTATGAAATAGTAATAACACTAGAACAAGAATATCATGTGGCTTCTAAACAGTGAAATAAGAGTAACTATGCATGCAACAAATGAAAACTATTGAATTCCTAAGCAAGAACTGAAAGACTAAACTATTGAAATAAGAGGATGAAAGGCAGTTTTTGAGGAGACATTTGCTTGTAATAAAACCAGCTATTTATAGAATTCCCATTCACCAAAAGGTAACTCTAACTAGGACTCTTTTACTATAAACAATGAAGAAACACTATTCTAGGGAGCCAAAATCATAAATACAAGCAAAAACAGATGAGAAAGCTGGTAAAAGTTGAAAATTTACGTGAGTCACGTTAAAAGAAGTGTGCTGGAAAAATCGTGAAGGACTACCGCCCTGAGTAGGGGGTGGTTATATGACCACCACCCTACCTGGGTGTCGGTTACGAGACCGCCACCCAGGCAGGGCATCGGTTTCATTACTGAAGACAAAAATGCAAAGGAAAAGAGGGGAAAAGAGAAAAAAAAAGCACATAGAGGCTAAATGGGGCATGCGGGATGTTAACATACACTGTGAGAGATTTTATGGATCCCGAACACCTTCCGAGGAGACCTGTATCATCATTGGGGCGTGTGTAACATCGTTCTGGCAGGTTAGTACCCTTACATATTGCCCCCTCGGAGAAACGTTTTATCCATGAAGAGGCATAAAATGGTGGGTCTGAGTATGGTGGTACCAAAATGGGAAATTAGAAATTATACCTGACACGTTTGTGTGTTGAAATGATGCCATCCAAAATTCTCGCTACCTGCAAAATGAAAAGAAGACTCAAGTGCAGATAGATAAAATAAGTTGAAAAATAAATACTAAAATAATATTAAGTGAGGACTTACCATTTGCACGGAGATAAGAACTTACCTCCATCGACGCTCCAAACCTGTGAAAAGGGGCATCCAAGATGAGTCAAAATGCTATATATATAAAAAACGGGCCCATTTTCCTATTTATTTACGCATGTTGATTTCATTGATTTTTAAGCTCTGGGACCCACGGTGACGGTTTTTGACGAGAGTATAGTCGAAACGTTCATGATGAGATAGTGATCATGCCTCCGCAAGTGGAACATCGACTCGTGAGATCTCAGGTTAGTTCTTCTCGATTTACCGTTTTTATACCTAAAATGTAGAAATGAAGAAATCTTCGCCATAGGGGGGTAATTTTTGAAATTTTTAGTTTTAAATGTGTCCTTAGGGGGGGACGCCTAATGGGTAGGCTCTCATTTTCGTCAAAATGGTCATTTTTTGTGTTTTTGAGCATTTTTTAGGGCACGTGACCCATTTGAAAATACAGGACACGACCGCTGCCCTGAGCAGGGTAGCGGTTACAGGACTGCCACCCTTAAAAGTGATGGTTACGAAATTGCCGCTCTACTCAGGGTAGCGGTTACAGAATGCTAAAATAACATTTTTTTGAACCCATTTTTTCATTTTTAGTATTCTCATATGTTTTAAAGGTTTTTCCAATGCAATTTTGGTACTAACTTACTTCTTTTTTGCGTGTTTTTATGTGTTTTGCAGAAGAAGGAATATTACATCAGATGGAGCCGTGAGAGAGAGTGTGATTGGCTTTCAGTAGTGTTGGATGCACTTTCTCAGGCCAAGCAGGATACTCTTCAGAGGGCTGGCATATTACGTATATCATGGGTTCCTCATGTTACACCTTCTAGTCACATACTATGTGACCTGATTTCATATTGGGATGCTGATCGAAACACTTTCAGATTTCCAGGAGTCAGGGGTGAGTGGACTATCACCCTGGAGGATGTCTACCACATCTTGGGAGTCTCGGTCATCGGGAGACGGCTTACACTTGAAACAATGGGGTCGCAGGCTCATATAGCTCAGTGAGATACATATATGGGAGACGTAGTTGTCTCCACTAGTTTGAAGAAGGGGGTGAGGGTCCGTTCCATTCCTAGCTTGCCTATCCCTTTGATTCGTCAAGACATTATGGGGATCCTTGCCTCAAGATTGATCAGGGACAAGGGAGGGGACACCTTACTCTACTGCTGGTCCCCTATTATTACATAGATTGAGGCACATGGCCGAATTTATGTGTGGGGAGCCGATATACTTGGGACCACCTACCATGACCTATACAGGGTGGTCCACTTATAGGGACAGTCCTTGAGCCATCTGACCCTGTTTATGATTTGGTTTTATGAACTTGTATGATCCCCTATGGGAGAGGCGTAGATGTGGCAGTTCTCAAAGCCATGAGGGAAACCAGATGGATAGAGATGTTAGTGCTCAGAGCACCCCAAAAGCTAGTTGCCTCCCTGACTACTGATGATATAGAGGCCACACCTATTCAGGCCATGACAGGGTTATGGGGCAAGGAAACCCTCACTTTGATTTCCTGCTCTACTATAGGGCAACTAGTGGATAGGACGAGGAAGGTAGAGACACACCCTTTTGATTGAGTGCCTTGGTAGTTTGGCCTTGCCTATGTTGGTATGCTTCCCCCAGTGGTGCCAGTGTTCAGATCAGTTTAGGAGGCCAGGGGAGGTCCTAGAGGCTGAGGTTGGACTATTATTACTCTTGACGTCCCTACTGCAGCTAGGTGGGTGGTACGTGCTCGAGAGAGAGTCGGTGCTCCTCAGGAACCTTTACTTCAAATTGCCACTGGTCCTGCCCATAGTAGTGATGACCCTATTTATATAGACTCCGAGTCTGAGGAGTTCACAGGGGTAGAGATGGAAGAGGAGACCGAGGACATGGAGGTCAGTGAGTCAGGTGGAGAGGAGGATAGCGATCCCGATTGGGAGGACATAAAGGAGATCTTAGAGGCCGAGAGGGCAGAGTAGAGTGTGGAGAGGGTGACTCTAGTCTCAGAGGAGTTTCCCTCTCATGACCTAGGTGGGGAGGATGAGTCCATAGTAGGACACTATGTTGCCCCAGATGCAAGAGGAGGACATCAGTCAATGGCAGCATCTATGGTAGGCACTGATCCTAGCGATCCCTCTTGGAGGCTTAGAGACCTGAGTGAGTTGTCACTCTTCTTTTAATATTTTTTTTTAGCTAGGATTTCCTTAGTTGCTATCTCTCCTTTTGTTCATTTTTGTTTTTTATCTTTTGATTATTTCTAATTTGTCTTCTTCTTTTCTTGTAGAGATTGTTGATGAGTGGTGAGACTTGATTCACTGGGGTATGTAATGATACCCTGATACTCCCCATGGAGAAGACTTGCGCCGAGCTTTTGGTGGATGCGGGGGAGCCTTCAGAAGATGGTAGGCATAGTGATGTCTTTTCCCCTATCTGGCACATGGCCAAGATGGTGACTTCCCTCCGTACCGATTAGTGGGTACTAGGCTACAGAGTGCATGATAGGAGCTACTATCAGTAGCAGGCTATAGCTATTGTTTGGGACTGTGACCTTCATGCACTCAGAGCATTGGCATAGCCACTTCTTAGACGTGTCATACACCTTCGAAGGGATCTCATAGGTGGTTGAGAGGCCATTGGCTTCTCTTTGTGTATAGACTCTGTTAGTTTTTTTTATATGATCATTGTTTGTATTTTTCCGTGCGGGCTCATTGATCATTTTTAACCATGCTATTCTTGATGGTATTGTACAAAAAATTATTATTATATATATATATATATAAGATATATATATAAGTAGATATATATATATACTTTATTTTTGGACAAGAACTCTTGTTGGCTAGGATTTGTGCTTTATTTCCACATGTGTATTATTTCTTATTAGAATTCTTGTTTATAATGCTTTTTAGAAGGTGTGCAATTAGAACAAATGACGACAAATACTTTCTTTCTTTTTCGTTTTTGCATTCATGATGTTATGTATGATAATGTTACAAAATGTGATCTTGAACTTATTTTCTATACACATTTTCGGTACTTCAATATTTTTTTCTGACAAAGTATATTAAATTGTATACGAGTATGCACTTGCCCCACTCCTACATCCATGAACTATCAGATGTGAGGGGTCACACCGAGAGCTAGAAAGGACAATCTAATGAGGTGTGTTGATGATATTATGGGAGATAGTCAAAGATTTTATGGAACCAATTAGTGACGCTGAGCAACCTACCCTAACTGAAGTGCTCCATAGTTTTAGAACTGTGACTTGTTTTGCATTTATTTAGACTTAGATCCATATTGGCCACTTTTGACAAGACTTGTGTTTCAAGTTTTGTGAACTCTCTTTGGAATTTGGACACGATTCATTTTGTTTTTGACTCAATATCAAAGTTTATGTGAAATATTTTCTATGACCTGCAAAGTTATGTTCAGAAGAGAACCCCTACACACCTTGCACCATATACTAGTAAGAAGCATGGCTTATCACCATGGACAGGTACAAGCGAGTAAGGGACTTCCCATCCTTTTACAAACACAAACGTCACTAGTAGAGAATGCAAAGTTCGTCACATACGGTTGTAGGCACCAAATGGTAAACGTAAAATTTTCTGTTTGATCTATTAAATCAACTTATTTTTTGAGCAAAATGTCACTTTGGTTCTTATTTCCAAGAGATCTATATATGGGATAGATGTGAACCATGAAGCGTTCTAGAAGACCATAGGTAAGAAAACCTATCCTAGAAAGAAACCAAAGTGAACAAGCATGCAGCGCCTTTGTATGGCTACCATTAAGACTTTTTCATATCTGACGTTAATTGATGACTAGATTTGAAATAGTTGATCATGTTATGAAAATGAAGAGGTGGATTTTAATATGCTTCCCTTCCAATAACATCAAAATTTTGTAATTAATTGCTAGCATAAGGTCCCTTGATCACCAATTTTTATGAAACGAGTGAAAAAAATGAACTATCTAATTAGATTAATGTAGATATAATTATACAAGAGTTTTGACCTTCATCCTAAAAGCGTTAAGGTGCAAGGAATTGACATTTTCACACCAAATTCCTCACCTTCCTATTGTGCATCAGGAGGTACCAACATTTCCTAGTCCTTCATGACTCGATATGGGCCCAATCCACTTGGGCCAAAACTTTCTTGCTTAATCGGTCTTCTTATCGACCAGCCTGTCCTATCTTAATCTAGATCTCCTTCATAATATTCTTGCTCATAGAGCGTTTTGTTATACTACTAAATCACATCGGTTGGCATCTCCTCTATGTGTTGTTCAAAACTTTAACTAGCCCATCTAGGATTTCTAGTTGGGAGATGCATGCCTCTCTATACGCTCCTCATCCAGAACCCTTGTACGGAGTGCGGAGACCTGGGTATTTCAACCTCAAGTAGGCTCACTGCTTCGACTTCCGAATACCAAAAATTGAGAAGATTTCTTCGTGTTGGTGTGCTTATTAGGTTCAGTGGTCCCACAAGGACCCGATATTTTAAATTCCATTTCATTGTTTTTATTTTTACCATTTGAGTGCAATACGCTTTCACCATCTATTTTTTTTGCTTCAACCTACCATGGCTTGAGGGTAAATACATGGAGAACCGTATGATGTTTATTTTAAATTTACTACATAGCTCAGTGGACCCCATACCATTCTAAAGGAACGTGCCATTATCTGAGATAATTATTTGTGGGACCCTGTACCTATAAATATTTGGTTCAAAATGAACTTGGTGGATCATGCACCTTGTACAGTGATAAGAAGCATAGCCTCTAACCCTTTGGTGGTGGGTAAGAAGAGTCGATGGCCGTGATTTATGAGTTTGGCCATCCATTTAAAAGGTAGAGAATTTTCCCTATAAATCTAGGCCCATGTAGACAAAGGGCCATTGAGTCGCATTGGATTGTAGAGCGTGTGCTGGATGTGAACTCATGGGAAAATTCGTGGCATTTAATGGCATCTGCGTCAAAATTCCTACTACGTCTTTTCGAGAGTGGGCAAAACTAAGCCTTTCGATGTATTTTGTGAGTGGTGCGTTGACCATCAAAGTGGCCTCCACATATTACACTGTGAGATTCATAGAGAATCTTCTTGGATTCTTCTATGTCAACACACCTTAGAAGAATTCCATCAAAAACTTTACGATAGAGGACTTGTTCTATGATAATGTATTTAAATATGATAATGTGTAACCACCTTCTTTGTTATGGTGTAGCACCTTCTAGATACGTATGGTCCATGATAAAATTTATAATATCAGTATCCCGATGGGACCTTCAGAGATTGGAGGGCTAGGTTTTCGATTAAATAAAGCATTTCGTTGGAAACATCTAGATCTATAGATCACCCCTCCACACGGGTTTGTCGCTAACCAATCGCAATGATTTTTCCCTTAACAGACTTCTAGTTTATAAAAGTTAAAATTCCCCAAAAAAAATTTTTTCCCCCCCCCCAAAAAAAAAACACCCATTAAGGTTATAAAGTGTCTATTTTTTTTTATACAAAGACCCTTACGTGAGGAAAGTTTGTAAATTGGTCTGTTTTTCAATGACCCTTGTTTTTCTTGATTTAGCATGTATGTCTTAATCATTTGGTTGCAAAGACTATGGTACGGCAATGTCTTGTTATGCCGCATATAATGTGTTTCATAATAAGCAAGGTTCAGCTAATAAAAGAGACCCACATGTTCTCATTTATCAGTCGTCTTCTTGAGCCACATGTATGAGCTAGCAAACATCTGTATCCTATGAATAGAATATCAGGATGATCTAGTCTAGGTGGCACTAACATGTGAGGAGACAGTAAGAAGTGTTTACTGTCTTTAGGAAGGCCGCATGGCATGCTTTTTTTCCAATAATTAGCATCCTTTTTTTTCCAAAAATTGTTGATTCGGATGTACAAAAAAACTTACGTCTAGAATGATCTCTAGATTACACCAAGCTTTCCAAGAAATGATCTAACGCCAAGTCGTCTTATGGTGGGATCATCTCAATAAAAACCCGATTTTTTGGCATTGTCTACAATACATCGATGCCGCTTCTATGATGATTAATGTAGCCTAGGACTCATTCCCTCCTGTCAACCAAATATGCATTTTCTGGGTTTAATTGTGGAACTTCCATATTCAATCAAAACAGAAAGAATGGATGTGGAGCACGTCTCGTGAATCACAATATTGCTTCTCTTGGCCTTGGCCAACAGGGGGTCTACTAGGATTCCAAATTTTGAATGAATAAGATCAATGAAATATTTAGGTCCTTATTGCCCTCTGGTATGTAGCGGCTAGCATTCTTGAGAACGCGAACGCATAAAACATAGCAATAAGTTCCCAAGGTGTTAATAATGTGGTTTTGGGGGCTTGGTCTTTTGAGATTTCTGATTTGATTGTATCCTGAGAAAAAAAAACCCACCATGGAGACAAAAGCTCGTAATCTGCTGTTGTTTTAATTATGCTTTGAATTGGATGGTAATGGGAATTTTTCCTGGGGCCACACCTTTTAATGTCTCAGAATTCTATGCATGATCATCTCTTCTAGCTTTCTCTGATAACGGGGATGATTTAGATACCCAATGAGAGTATCGACCGGTGTTTGATGAACCCTAACCCCTACGGGAGAGCTTCATTACTGCTTCCTTCCCATGAGAGCTACCTGGGTTTTCATTGGTCCCTTGATTTTTGTTTAATAATTGGCTTTGCGTATGATTTGGTGCTGACAGGTTATGTTACCACGATGTGTGGTGATTCCCATCATTTCTTTCTAATTAAAATCAAAATCCTTTTGATGTTCTTTGAGGATTTGAGTGTGTATTCTATTTCTTATGGAGTTTAACGAAGATTCTAGTTGCTATCTTTTTTTGGTTCTTCTTCTTTCCTCCGTTCGTGATGATAATATCATCGTTTCTTTCTTTGATTAAGGCAGCTTACCTTCTTAAAATTAGGCGTTCTAGGGTAGTTCCAGTCTTCCCCCATTCTGTACGCCCTATATGTCGAGTTCCTTTTGTGGGGAACTCTACCATGGTAATTCCAAAGTAAGAGAACGAATGTGGGATTAATGAAAAATCTACCATGTGAGGGTGAGATGTAACTCTACATAGGCATTTAGGTAATCAAGATGGCTCTATCAACTGTTAACGTGGACCACGATAGTAGCTTTATTCTTAGCTATGTATGTTATAAGAGGTTTGTTTAATTTTTCTTTACTAATGGTTCAGTATAAGGGATACCGATGAAACAGATGTCCCATCCAAAAACACTACTGAAAGAAAAAATGGTGAAAAGACAATGCAATCAGTTAGTTGCACTACTATGTACATAATTCTCGGTATTGTGCTAACAAGCCAATTTCGAGACTACACACTAGCCTATGAAACTTGTCTTTCATTCACTGCACAACCATCTCAATATAGTTCTCCGGATTCATTTTCGTTGATTAAGTATTTAAGTTTCAGTCTAAAGTAACATCGACCATGACCCATCCTTCTAGCAAAGAAATCTTGTCAATGCCACCTTAGGATCCCTATGGAAACAATAATGACTATGTAATGACTCTCGTCATTACGTCCTCACTACCCTTAATGTAGCCATCCTAATTTGGTACAGGTAGGATATCACCAATAAGAGGATAAGACACAATGACCATGCTTTGTTTGTATTTTATTGTTATCAAATATAGTTAAGTATATTAGTTTATCATAACGATAAACTACTTAATAATAATCTACGACATTTCCTAATTTGTAATAAATAGATAGAGCATTTTTTAATTCAATGAGTTGATGGGAGAAAAAAACAAAAAGAAATCTGAAGTGAGATCAAACAGTGAAATGGGGGGCGATACCAGCGGTGTAAACAGATACTATGGTATGGATCTTAGGTGGATATAGGGGGGGGGAAGTGGGGGGGAGGTTTTTTGCATGGGGTGTTTTTGATGGTGGCATTTTTTTTGTCATAGGATGCATTATGCAAGGGGGGGGTTTGCATTAGGAAAGGGTTTTAGATTTAAAAAAGAGGATGTGGGGGGAACCCCCAAGGGGGGGGGGGGGGATGGGGGGGGGGGGGAGGAAGGGGTGGTAGGGTCCTGTCAAACAACCTAAGGGGGGGGGGGGTTGGGAAACCTTCTTAAAAAATGCCATTCAATGGGATTTTTTTTTAAGGGGGGAAACAGGGGGGGAGGGGGGGGAGGGGGGGAAAGAGGGGGAGGGGTAATAGGGGGGGTTTTACTACAACATCCCTTAATGTTTAATTTTTTTTTATGTGAGGTAATATGGAATTAACATTATTAATTAGCTCAATAATAGTACCAACATTTAGTATATTTCTTTAGAACAATATCGGACAACATTATACATTAACCATGTTTTTGTGTTGTAGACTCTAAGGTCAAAATGAGATTTTATTAGATTTATTTTTAGATTCTACCCTGACCCCCTTTATCACTCTATAAGAGGCATTGTCTGTAGGGGGGGTATAATGTTGGTTTTGGGGGGGGGAGGGGGGGCCCTTACAATTTTGGGTATGTACAGTACCCAATGCCACCTAGCACATGATTTGTTCTACGATCCCCAAGACTCATATACAGCTATCTTTATCTTCCATTTTCTAACCTCTTTTTTTTAAGCAATCAATGTTCAGGAATAATGGCCCTAAGAAAAAATACCATTAAACCAACTTTGTATGTTTACCAAAACATTTAATATCTCCAGTTGCTACAATTTCTCAAAATCCCTGAAATAATCAATAAATCTAATTAGATTCCTAAATCAAGCTTCTATGGACTTATTTACATGTCCCAATATCAGACATATGAGAAATTATTAAATAATTTAATGGAATTGTATAATACTTAGGATGACGCTTTCACAGTTCACTTACCATCCCACCAATTTCACATCAAAATATCACCTGAAGATATTTAACATCTAACAATCCTACCCCATGAAAATGTGTAGCCTATAACCACCAAATTCGTTCTTTTAGATGAGTAATTTTAATTTTTAGAGTCTCATTACAATATCTCTTTTGAGGCTAAGGTTAACACCATAGTCAAAAGAGGCATTAATTCTTAATCTATAAAATACCCCTCTCTTGGCCATGGTGGAATTTTTCCAGTCTTGTATCATTCTACAGGGAAGATACATCGACATTTCTCAGTGGGAAATGTACTACCTTATTCAAACCATTTATGAAATTAGATTCGATTGGTGCTCATATCTTGCTTCAAAGATTCATTCTGAACTTGACAAAACCAAATTGAATCCTTATATAGTTATTTGTTCTTCTTGTTATGTTCTTTCTTTATATTATGAGGGTTTTTATGGACTAAAATCCATGGCTATTCCAACTTCTCTTCATGAGTATATGGATAAACATGGAATTCCTATGTAAGAATAGTTGGTGATTATTTTGTTCTAAAATAATTTAATCTTGATTCATTTCAATAAAAAATTCATTATTAAATTAATTCTTATAAATATGGCATCTATAATTATGTTTTGAATAGGTAAAAGTAAGTGAAACATTGGAACGTTGTCATGCAGCAATTTGCTCGCATAAGCTTGATGGACCTGAGGAGTCTAGTGACAATAATATAATTGATCATTATATCATAATATCTGATAAATCTTTGGCTACATAGTTAATACCAGACAAGAGGATGCATGGTTCCTTTGATTCCTCTCACTTGGCCTAGTCCCGGAGTAAGAAGAGAACGCGTTCTGCTTCTAATGCAGAGGAAAATCCAAGTTTTAATTTTAACATACTACATAATTGTTTCAATTTTATGAAAAACATTTATAGAATAATGATAATCTGAATCTCTGATTCTTGACACTGGCATATTTCTAATTTCATTATCCTAATGTGCAGCCTTTTCTGGCATATCTACATTAATTAATATGAGAGTTTATTCTCATACTGATGGCATTGAAGACGTGATATACATACATGAGCACGAACAAAAAGATTATAAGTCTGTACCACTAACATATAATCACCTAGGCCCTTCAAATTTTGGTTCAAAGCAACCAATAAATAGTGGCTTAAACTTTATTTATATTATTCTTTTGAATTTCTTTTACGAATTTATCATTCTTTTTAATTGGTTTTCTTTAAATTCAAGATTTTTCCTGCAAGTGCCACCACCACCCTTCCACCTAGTGCCATAACCATAGTCTGTTGATTACAAAAAAAATAAAGAGCGTAAGAAATATCTAATCATTTGCTATTTTTTAAGGTATCTAAAATCATACATAATTGTCTCCTTAATTTAATAAAATCAACAATATATATGGATATTCCTTGAGAATGTTTCACCAAGCTATTTTTTTCCTTCTGCATTGGAAAAATACCACATAAAGTTAGTAATGTCTCTAAATTTTTCAAGTGATAGATCAGATCTTTATCTTTGTCCACTAGTCTTCGATGCTTGAACATATACCATGCTAAGGACCTGTATTCTTCAAAGAAACTTGCAAGATGCTTCATATAGTGATATCCATCTTGTGTCAACATATTTTAGCAATGATTTACCATTTTTTATTCCAACAGAAAATCTCAAAAAATCTGTAATATTATAGGAATGCTTGACATATATGAATGCAAGTCCCATATGATCTCCTCCACCTTAGCAACATTTTCAAAATTACTTACAATATTGTAAGAAAAATTCATTCGGTGAGCCATATAGTGAATAGGTATCATGTAAGGAGCTACACTTATTTGCAGATAAATATAAATTCAAATTTTTTGAACTTGCATGACATATGCACCATCTTCTCTTACATAAATAAGCTTTGCAGAGATTGGATGATCATCCATACCAATTATTTCCTTCAAATTTTTAATAACAAGTTTACAAATGTTCTCAACATTGTAGTTCTCCATCATTTTTTACATAGCTATTAGATGATTTTCCCTGAAATGGTTACAAAAGCTAAAAGTATAAACATACAAACATGCCCAATATTTGTACTCTACTTTTTTTTACCTCATCAATCGTTAAAGAGATAATTTTTAATGTTTTACCTTCTCTCTCAAATCAATGGTTTCAATTTCTCACATACACTTTGTCATCTCATATGCATTGGTATCTGACCATTGTGTTGTTGTAATATTTAGAAATCCATTAGATTGAAACAATATCTGAATTGAATGAGTTTTTCCTGAATACTTATGTTTTTATATTTCTCAACTAGGTATTAAATATGTTTATGATTATCATCATATTTTCAGCATATCTCATATGTGAACAATCTTCCTCAGTTTTCCATCTAGTTATTTTTTATAATTGTTCTATCATTTTACTTTTTAGACTCATATACATTCCCATAATGATTCTCTATTTTGTCCAACTTCAGCTAGATTTTGTGGTCTCTGCCTAGTTTCCAACTACAGATAGTACATCTACATTTTGTAGGAGTATCAATACTATTTTCAGGTTCAATGAATGAATATTTGGTTGACCATTAAAATTTATAAGTCCTTCCTATAGTCCACTTCTCACTCTTATGTTTCTGATGTGAGTTTTTGGAATGTTTATCAGAAGTCTAATTTGGATGGGAAATGTGCTTATGATTAATATCAATTTGAAATTAATTAGTCTATTTGTTGTTAATTTCATCTGGAGTAAGGTCACTACTAGGGTTTTCTACATTTGAGAGAAATTGGTTTGCTTACATCTTCCCTGAGTAAATAAAAAAATAAAGTAACATTATCATAGTAAGAGTGAAAATTAGCTCTTGCCATTGGGGTTATTGTTGGCTGACTGAAATATTTTCAAATTTCCATATCAGATTTTCTTTTTCCTTGAGTTTTTTTCTCATTTCTAACAGGGGCCATTAAATGGTTGATTTTGAATTCTACACATGCGACCAAAAGAAAGAAGTTTCAAATATTTAAGAAAACATAGCTTTATCCAATTGCATGGAAACATAACTTAATAATGATGAATGAAAACATATATGAGTAGTCAAATGGCAAAGAAATATGTAGGTTGACAATATAAAATATTGCTGCCATTCAGTAACATAGTTAACTGTTACCGATCGGTAACACATATATTTGTTAATGGTTGATAACACATATATTTGTTAACGGTTGGTAATAAATATACATGGTGTCAACCAGTAACATTTTGTTGTTTCCATTCAACTTTTCACATTTATCTTGGCATTCGTCATCGCAGAATTTATTTTCAAAAGGTAACACAAATAACTATTATTGTCCATCAACAAAAAATAAACTCGCCAGTCTATATACATAGTTCTCTTTTTCACTTACCTCTTGAGTCTTTCACTTTTTCATGAATCCTTCAACTTATTCTCTTATACTTTCATATTTTCGACATGCTTATAATGTAAATAATATGAATATAATATGGCTAATTAATCATATATTTATTAGAATGTTATAACATAAAGGCAAATATACTAACATCAGTCAGCCCCTGGCAAAAATACCAAGGAAAAATTATATTCAAATAATTTTAGGCCCCGTAAAAATTTTCTGAACATGCTACCATATGGTAGTACAAAATTCACCAAATTCAAAAAATAAAATTCCTAATATTCTCCTTTTCATGAATATTTTCCCCTAAAATTTACCCTGGATGTGATTTTGTTGTCTTATATACTTTCGGCAATGTCACTATCTGTATAACCTATGTGTTTGAACTCATCTGATGTTGAATATGAAATTCCATGGTTTTTATTTGCACATACATTCAAAATCCTTTTTTTTATCTTGCAAATGTGAATCTTTCTGAAATTTCATGAACTTAGATATAAGGCTAGGACCTTACATAATATTAGGTCCTGTGGCCTTCAAATACATGACACTTATAACTAATCTTTTGAATAATGTTGCATCTACAAATGATTCGCTCTCCTCTTTTCTTAATTTCAAACCTAATGCAACTATTGTTAGTGGTGGCTTATAATTCACCATGTTAAATCTCTTTAAAACATCATTAACATACTTTGGAAAATACAAAACTCCAACTTCTAATTGTGTAACGTCAATTCCCAAAAAAGCATGCATAAGACCTAGATTTGTCATCTTAAATTCTTTCTTCATGGTTGATTTGAATGAATCTATATATATATATTTCCAGTAAAAATTAAATCATCCAGATAAACAAACAATCAGAATATTATCTTGATCATTTATCTTGATGTATAATGTAGGTTCACTGCTACTCCTGTTAAAACCATTCTAAATCAAACAAGAATAATTCATGTTGTACCAATATCTAGGTGTTTGATTGAGACCATAGAGAAATTTTCTCAACTTTTATACCTTTCCTTCATAAACTTCAATCTCATAACCTTATAGATGATTCACATTAACTTCTTCTTTAATAAAACCATTCAAGAATGCATATTTTACATCCATTTGATATGTAGGACCTTTTTTAATGTACAATTGCTAAAACCATTGTTAACCTGTCCATATGTGTTATTGGTGCAATTTTTTTTTTGTAATCTAATGCATATAAAGCTATGAAAAACCTCTTGTAACTAGCCTTTATTTACGTTTATGTACTTTACTAGTAGCATTGTACTTGGTCTTGTATACCTTATTCACTCCTATCACGTCCTTTCCTTATGAAAGATCTACCAATTTCCATGTCTAATTTTTCACTATGGCGTCTATCTCATAATCCATGGATTAAGCACAAACTTCATTGTTTATATCCTCTTCAAAGTACAATGGATCTGCAACTTGAGAAAAAAATGTCAAAAAACAAAAAGAGTTAGTTGTATCAAAATCATAAATCTCACTAAGACTCTTTGTTTTCCCCTGCAAAGGGTTATCTGATGATGGACTATTTTGTACTGAAGTATCTGAATCCACTATTATTTTTGGCCTCTCTTGCATGGTTATAGATGAATTAAATATTGGAGACCTCCTAGTTGTAGATTGAGGTGTCGCTTGTGCTACAACTTGTGGTGGACGTCTAAGATTCGAAGAGGATATAATACCTTGATGCTCTATAGTCGCATCTGTGATATCATCATGAGGAATAGCTTATGTTACACTAAATATTCTCTCAATACTTCCATTCCATGCCTCAATTTCAAAAAACTATACATCTCTATTGAATCTGAATTTTCTCGTGACTTGATTAAACAACTTGCAAGATTTTTTATTCTCTAAATATCCAAAAAATATGCACTTTTATCCATTTTTTTTAACTTACTTCCTGACTCATTAGACGCATGTGCATATGCCACATGACACAAGATTATAAAATGAGAAACATTGTGTTTATTATTAGTCAAAGCTATTTGAGGAACCATGTTTTGAAAAAAAATTGTTCGACATTTTTTTAATATGTAAATAGTAGTTTCTACTCCTTATACCCAATACTCATTTGAAAGATGTTTTTCCTTCATCATACTTATTGCCATTTTCACTATAGTTCCATTTTTCTTCTCTACCACATGGTTCTATTATGGTGTATGCCTGATATTAAATTACTTATGGTTTATGTTATCCAATTTTGTCCCTCAGGTGAAATCAGACAAACATGACCTCGCCCAGAGAAAATAAGAGGATGGATTCAGCCATGGGATTTCACATTTTGGGCTTGAGCTGATTAATTAGAAGTGGGTCGAGAACATTTCAAAGGATATTAGAAGATTTAGATATCACAGGGAATGGAATAGCTTTGAAGTCCAAAATTTAGACTTCGAAGGTGAGGTCATTCGGAGGTGGGCTGAGGTGAAATTTGGGAACTCAGCGGAAAGAAGCATGAAAAGGGGAGAAGAAATTCTAAAACCTGAACTCTGAATTTTGGAGTTTAGGATTTTGGAGATTCGGAGGTTTTAGAAAACTAGGAAGGTGAATAGTGCCAAGACCCTGAGGACACAAAGGTCAAAAATGTGACGTCTAAAAATTAAAAAATTTGAACTTCAAGGTTTAAAAATTTTGGAACATTTTCACTCTTAGTCAGATGAACAGTACCTAAAACCCCAAAAACACAAAGGTTTTAATCTCGAAGTCCAAATTTAAGACTTCAAGGTTTCGAAATTTTGATGAATTTTAGCTCAATCAATGAACAGTGCTATGGTCTATGATTCTGAAATTTGAAAGTCATTCTTTGGAGGATCAACATTTTGGAATTCTCAATCCAGTTGACCATATGAATACTGATAGTAACCTCCGAAGTATAGATACTTGTAGCTCTGAGTCCCAAAAATCTAAAATTTTAGATTTCAGAGCGTGTGACGCAGGGTTAAAGCTCCGAAAAGGTAGATCAACCACTCCCATTTATCGCAGTATGGAATCCTCATCTTTAGATGGCCATAAATGTTTACTAGGAAATCAGATTTGCACAAAATAGGACTATTTGGAAGGCTCCCAGTGTCTTGTTCACAAAAATGAATATTTTTCTTGATTTTAGAAAGAATAAGTATTCCAAAATGAGGAAATATAGTGCATCATTTCAGAGGAATGTCTCCAGATTTCTCACCTACTAAAATGATGAATGTATGGGCTTCCTTTCTTCGCAACAAGGAAAGGTACTTGGACTTATGGGTTTTGCAGTGGCACCCATCATTGTTGGAGGTGATTTTAATGCATTTAAGGGTGGTTGAAGCAAGATTTCAAATTCATTCTCTCTCCATTTCTCTCATTCTTCCTATATATTTTAAGGAGGGGCTCATTTCAAAAGTTTTGACACCTTGTATATTCTCCTCCCTTCTTTATTGTCTGTAAGAGATTTTTGGAGATTTCAAACTTCCCTACTAGACATTTTAATGCAAAAAATTGTGCCTTTGGCCCTAAATGTGATGTATTGTATAAAATTTCAGGGAAAGAAAGTCATATATGTGGAAGCTTCACACCCTCTTCTTTGTTCTATTGCATATTTCTAATCTTTCATTGCATGGAAGCTTATTTTGTATTGTTGTTATTTTAACTGAAAGGTTCTGGTAGTGTTGTGTTTATTATGTAGGTTGTTCAACATCCTTCTTGGTGTATAACCTTCCCTTAGAGTAGGTTTAATTTTCATGCATTTTCTCTATCTCGGTCTTCTTAGAATTATTAGATTAGGGTTAGATCTACAACTCTTTGCACTTTGGAGTAGTTTTCACTAGGATTGGAAAGGAAGCCATCCTTCTCCAGAGGGTTATCCTGATTTCAAATTCCCAAACTTTGTGATAACTTCATCTTTGACAAATCACACCGACTACCTCAACCTTTCACTTGCGAGCAATCAGGGGTGTTGTGATTTAACCATAATATTTGTAAAAGTTTAGAATAATATTGGATTCATACTCACCTCATTTTTATCCTTAGATATTTGATGTAATATTCTCTTTGCTTCACCAATAAAGATTTGAAAGGATGAAATATATCAAAATCATTTCATTTGTTTCACAAAAAGTACACCCATGTCTTCCTTGTATAGTATTAATGAGTTTCATAAAAAATGATAAACCTCTAATAGAATCTTTTTTCATAGGTCCACATAAATATGAGTGAACAATTTCAAGTGGTACACTTCCTCTTGATGTTTTTCCAACTAGGATAGACTATCTGTGTTGCTTCACAAAAATACAACATTAATAAAATATCTCTGGCTTCTGAATAAAAAAAAAATTACTATATTTTTTTCTATGTAACAAATTCAAATATCAAAAATTTAAATGAAAAAACCTCATATTCCATATCCACAATTCATCTTTTTCAACTAACTGAAAATTTGATTCAATTTATTTAGCTCCATACTGATCTATAGTATGAGCTCTAGATGTATCTATTCTATTCTTTAAAGTAAACATTCTATTACTTGTCATCTGCACTTTAACAATCATCTAAGTACTTATATCTTTATCCACAATCACACATTTTTTTATTCAATATAAACCATGTATCCCTTTTGTACCAATTAACCAATGCTCATAAGATTGTGCTTTAAACTTCAAACATAATAAAAATCATGTATTTAATCTTTTTTTCCCCACTTTTAGGTAGAATTTTGATCATTCCTTTACCTTTTACAAACACTGTATTATTATTACCAAGGGTAAATGTTGACATTTTTTTCACCCCGTGCAAAAAAGGTTAACTCGAAACTTTTAAAAATTTCTCAAATTATTTGAGTGATAGGTTAGACTATGTTGGGTTAGCCACCTCGGAATAGGATACAAATTTTAATTGTTTGGTTTTGGACAGTCGTAGAAGTCATACTTGGATCAAAACTACAACTTGGGTGCAGTTACAGAATGCCATGCCTCATAGATGTAGCCATTACATTTATCACCCTTGTCATAACCATGCAACAGCCATAAACGACCATCACAAAGCCCTAAGGAAGGTAGGAGTGGCGGCATGTACCAGACATGATGTTCTTAAAATGTAAAGAAGTTACAGGTTTGAAGGATAAGGTAAAATTTTACAAGCAGTTCATATTTATAATGAGAGTCAATAAGGTACACTTTATTTTCAATTTATTTCTATGATTAAATGAATTATTTAAGTGTTTTGAGTTGTATAAGTTCATTCATTATCCATATAAATGAATTAAAGTACATAAAGGAAGGACATACATATCATTACATGAAAATCTTTTCATTTATAAATGAGAAATAATTGTACATATTTTTCTCACACAAGCCATGAGAAATAACTAAAGAAAATGAATGCATATAAATTTATGAAATTGAAAATGTAAGGAGGTAAAGGAAACCACTCATTTCTTTGAGGAGGTTTTATTTACGTTCTGAATTATTGCTCCTATTTTCCTCTGTAAAATGTATCATGGTACCTAGAAAAGAGAAGGAAAAGGTGTCCATACTAAAATCAAGGTTTTGTTTTAACTCCTTATATTTCTAGTTTCAAAAAAAAATGCATTCCAAAATGGAAATATGGTAATTAGAGCTAGATTCAGGAAAAATTATAAGATTACTATATCAAGAAATATAGCATTTAAACTTCCCATGTAAAGGAAGCAGCACAGTAGAGAAAAGAGTCATAGCAGCCATACAATCAAATAAATATTCAAGATACAAAGTGTGATACAAGAGATCATGAAAGATAGAATCAAAAAAGAGGATCATATAGTACAATTGAATCAGGGAAAAGTACCAAAATAATTCATAAGAAAAATGTCTTTTTAGAAAGCATGACAAAATGAAACAGATGATCAAGTACAATAAGAGATACAAGTTTAAACTTTTCATGAAGATAAATGAGGGATGAATGTTTAGAAGTAGATCAAAATTACACCATTGAAAACTATAGAGCCTCATTGTCTTGAAACTATATTGCATGATATCGAGAACCAAGTCTCTTTGATCAGGCATAGGTTACAAGAGACACTGTATAGGTAGAAGTAATATGTAGATTAAAGGAAGATAGACTAAAATTATGAGGTTAGCACCAAGGTGTTCCTGAGATTCAGACCTCATAAGATCCCCATCCATTTTAGAAAAGGCTCTAAATAAGCTATGAGATTTTAGGGTCCATTTGATATCTTGGAGAAAATTGTAGTTGTATCCTACTCCTTATCTCTCCCACCCACCTTATTTCACATCTGTTATGTTTTTCATGTTTCTATTTTATGGAAATATATACGAGATCCATCTTATGTGTGGGATTGGACCTCTTTGCAGGTGTAGGATAAAGGAAAGGTGACTATGGAGCTCATGTGCATCCTAGAGCACAGGACCCTAGACCTTCGAGGGTGTGAGATTGACCAGGTGCCCATCTAGTGGGATCAATATGACGATTCATAAACTACATGGGAGGATGCCACACTGCTATGAGCACAATTCCCACATTTGTTCCAACAACTTCCAATACGAAGTCAAGTCTAAGGGGATTCGGATGTAGTTCCCACTCCTCTTCGACACCTGTTTTTGCTATGATCATGACTATTAGTTGCTTAGTGACATGGAAATTATTTTGATATTTTGGATAGCATATTGTTAAACATTATGGACATTGTGATTATCATTATGTTTTGGCTCTTATTATGGATAGTTTTGGTACATAGATGACATTCATAGATATTGTAGTACATGGTGATGAATTGGTGTTATTTTGATAAATGCTGACATCTTGGACTCTTGACAGTGGTGATTATGTTTAGACAATTGGAATAACCATGTGAGCACATTGATGTTATGATTTATTAATAATGTGATGATAATAGGTGATCAGTAATATGTTGTTGAATGCTTCTAAATAGATATAAGTTACAGTGGATGTATGAAATGCATGGTTATCATAAAATATGAATTATGATAGATGGTTATGCATAGGCATAGGGTGAAAATAAATTTTAATGGATAATGTACAATTCTGATGATTAGTGATTATAAATAATTGATTTAGAATATAATTTCTTAACCATGATAATGATGTAGTTATGTTATATAATGATGTTATTTGATAAATGATAAATGTGTTTTTATTTCTTGATGTATTGATATGTCCTTGAGGCCAAAGCTGGTATTATCTTGGTTGTTTTAGGAAATGAAATCACACAAAAACAAATGAGGGACTAGGAATACCAACTATGGACAAATACTGGGCATTTACAACATGGTCACCTTGGCAGTCGTGTGTGTGTGTGTGTGAGTTGTCATTTTTCTTTTCATGTTTTTTATGATGACTCCAAGGGGGAGAAACCTCATAAGTGGCCATGGGTGTAATTTTCGTATTTTTCCTTCTATTAATTTGTCTTAGTTGATTATGTGGTTTTATTGAATACTATTGTTTTTGCATGTCCTTGTTTTAATAGTGTGCCCCTTGATTAAGTTAATTAACTATGTGGATTATAATAATTTGGTAATGTGGAAATGGGGGTAATGAATGTGTTGGTTATTTCTTATTTTCTTCATGATCTTGGATGGAATTTACTTTATCTTGGTTTTTGTGCCCATCCCCATCTCCAAAACTCTGATTTGGGCTTTAAGCCCATGTTGGAGACTTGTGGGACAATTTTTACTTGTCCCACACTCACTAAATGCTTCCACTAACCCAATATATGATATGCGGTGTTAAATTTATCCCCTATTATGTTCTCTTGATGAAATATCAGCAATTAATGCCACCCTTTTCTTAATTCCCTATATTTGAATTTTTAAAATATGGAGTGATAGATTCTGTACAAAAATTTATGTTTCATGTCTGACCTTTCTTATTTATGGAACCTTAGTTTTTGTGTGAGGTTTGTGATGTGGAATGAGCATAAATGGGGTGGCATCCTAGACAAATCCACCTTTCCATCCTCTCTACCAGTTTCTATTTATTGGAGTTTTCTAGTTGTTTTGGAGGATACTTGCTTGGAGATTTTTTGGGGGAAGATTCCATGGGAGTTGCTTGCATTGTGGAAATAATTTGGAGCTTGGTTTCTTGAATGTTGATGAAAATGTCTTTGGAAACTTAGGATATCATACTTATTATTTTTGTTTTCTTGTGTAATTAAATTACTTGTATAATTCAGATTATGAGCAACAATAGAACACCAAATAACACAATATTTCAGAATAATGATCTCAATATGTAATTAGAATAGCTTCACCACTTCAAAGGGGCAACCTCAAAACCATATAATAAGACTCAAATGCTCAAATGATAATGAACTACTACCTAAAATCCCCTATATATACTATTCATATGTTATGGCCATCACCAACAACAACCTATTAAGCATGAGAAAGTATAAATGATATAATAAAATGATATGGTAAGCCACAAGTTGGATACTCATATTCTAATACAAGAAATAGGTTAAGGGTGTAGTATGTCCTTCCCCTTCAAACCAATGTTTTCCTCAACATTTAATAATCTTGCATGTTACTACAAAAAACCTTCATCCTCCCAGGTTGCATCTGTTATGCTCAGATTCTTCCACTTGATCAGATATTCCTTAATGTCTCTAGTTCTCAGCCTCTTAGTACATATTTACAGAATCTTCTCTGGCTCCAAAATGATTCTTCCTTCCTCTTCAATTTCTAGTACCTCTTTTTGGGCTTCAAATTTATGTTCTATAATGTTCTTCAGGCATGAAACATGGAATACTGGGTGTATGTGTGAAGATGGAGGCAACTCTAGTTTATAAGCAACACTACAAATTTTCTGTAGAACCTAGTAAGGGCCATAATATTTAGGAGCAAGTTTTTTGTCCTTTTTCTGTTGCTTTAGGGACATCTATTTTTAAGGTTAGAGATCTACAAAATCCCAGTCAACAATTTGAAAATGTCTTTCACTACAGTGTTGATCTGCTTGTTGTTTCATCCTATTTTGTGCTAAAACTAAATTCTCCTTTAAACTAGCCAAAACCTATTGTTGATGTTGAATGTGTTCCTCAACATCTCTAACCTTTGTTTACACCCTCAGGGAGGAAATGATAGAAGGTGGATGGTAACCATATAATGCTAAAAATGGGGTCATTTGAGAAGAGGTATGAAAAGATGTGTTATACCACAATTCTGCAAGTGGTATCCATTTAATCCACCTTTCCTAGTTATCTAATACGAAACAATGTAGGTAACCCTCTAAGCATTTTTTGACCCCTTCCTTTTTCCCATCAGTTTGAGGATGATAAGATGAAATGTGAGTAGCTGAGTACCAAAACATGAAAATAATTCCGTCCAAAAATTACTTCTGAAAATAGGATCACTATCACTTACAATTATCTTTGGGGTTCCATGTAGCCTTTGAATTGTCTAAAAAAAAAGAGTTACAACTGTACTGGATGTAAATGGATGTGATAGGGTGAAAAAATAAGCATATTTTGTGAGCCTATCCACAATCATGAAAATAACATTCTTACCCTCTCAATAAGGCAATCCAATGATGAAATCCATGGAGACCTCCTCCCATCTCTAGCTAGGAATTAGTAAGGGTTTCAATAGACATGATCTCTTAAATATTTCCCCTTTGTTCTATTGGTACACTAAACACTCTGATATAAAAAATTTTACATTCCCCTTGAATCCTTCCCAAAATAATTGTCTTTTTATTCTATGATTTGTCTTTAAAAACAAGGTGTTTCCTCTAACATGTGAGGCATGTAGCTCTGTAAGAATCTTATGCTTCAACTCATAATATTTACTCAAGTATAACCTATCCTTGTATGATAGGGCATTACCTTTCCAATGAAATTTGTTAGATTTCATAGATCCTTGCTTGATATTCTGTATTAGAGATTTTGTATCCTTTTCTTGATCCCATTCCAATCTTGCTTCATCCACCCAATCGACCATCAACATGGGTGTTCCACATAGTAAGGCATCTATAGATGTATCCCTTCTGGACAATGCATCAACTACTACATTTTATTTACCCTTTTTGTATACTATTTAAAAATCGTAATCCAAAATTTTTGTTACCCACTTTTTTTGTTCCAAAGATGACAAACTTTTCTCCTAAAATTATTTCAGAGTATCATGATCATCTTTTACCTTGAAGTGTCTACCCATGAGATAGGGCCTCTATTGCTTGACCGCATGAAGAATAGCCATCATTTATTTCTCATAGACAAGTTTGAGCAGATCTTTCCCTTTGAATTGGTTACCCTCAAATGTAATTGGTCTTCCTTCCTACATTAGAACTTCTCCCAATCCCGATCCTGAAGCATCACATTCAACAATGAAGGTTTTTGAGATGTTGGGAGTAACCAAAAATGGGGTGCTGCACATGGCTTCCTTCAGCTGCTCAAAGGATTTATTGGCTACATTTAACCAATGGAAGGCATCCTTATTTAGAAATGCATTGAGTGGGGTTGATATTATACCATATCCCCACACAAATCATCTGTAGTACCCTATTAGTCCTAGGAACCCATGAAGATTTTTGAGAGTTTTTAGCCTTGGCCATTCCACCATAGCTTTGATCTTCTAAGGATCAACTTTGACGCTTTCATGGGATACAATGTGACCAAAGTACTCTACCTCTTGTACACCAAAAGAAAATTTGGATTGCTTTTCATAGAGAGTATATTTCTCCAAAACTTCCAATACTTTATTTACATGTTGTAATTGTTCTTCTCATGTCTTACTATAAATCAATGTGTCATCAAAGAAAACTAATACAAATTTCCTTTAAAATGGCCAAAAAAAAGTGTTCATCAAGCTTTGAAAGGTCAAGGGATAATTTGTAAGACCAAAAGGCATTACCAACAACTCATAATTGCCCTCATGAGTCTTGAAAGTTGTTTTATGAGCATATTCCTCTTTTATTATAATTTTATGGTAACCTGAACGAAGATCTAATTTTGTGAAATAAATAGGACCATGTAATTCATCAAGTAAATCATCAATTACTAGAATAGGAAACTTATCTTTGATGGTGTAATTGTTGAGTCCTTGTTAATTTGGACACATCCTCCTTGTTTCATTCTTCTTACATACCATGACCACTGGTCAAGAATATGCACTCTGGCTATGCCTGATGATACCAGCCTTCAACATTTCCTCAACCATTTTCTTGATCTCACTTTTCTAGGAATATGGGTATCTGTATGGTCTGATGTTAGGTGTTTAGTTCCATGGAATCAACTAAATGTCATGATCGTGATCCCTAACTAGTGGTAGTCCCTTTGAAATTGCATCAAAAATAGATGAGTGAGTATCAACAATCTTCTGAAGATAAGGTGGCATTAAAGACTCTGTATTTTGTACTTCTATGGAAAATAACTTTACTAGAAATCCATCTACTCCTTTTATAAGAACCTTCTGCATCTGATGAGAGCTAATAATCTGTGGAAACTTAGCTACCATCCCATTCAATTGTATTGTCCTTCCATCTGAATGAAATCACATGAACAATTCGTTGAAATTCATCTCTATAGTACCTAAGGTGTTGAGCCATTGGACACCCAAAACAATATCTACCCCTCCCATAGAAATAGAAAACATAGGTGAGTCTAACATGTATTATCCCATGGAAAGCTTGATACTATGGAACTTTCTTGTGCACTTGACTGTCCCACCATCTGCAATCATAACTTGCATTTCTGGAACTGGGTAAATAAAACAATTGAGGCAGGCAGCTAACTTATTTTTTATGAAGTTATGAGTACTCCCTGAGTTAATCAACATTGTCACCTTCTATTTTTTAAGATAGCTAATAACCTTGAGTGTTTGAGGAGTACTAATACCTGACAATGCATGATTAGAAATTCTAGGTTGGTGATACTCTACTAGTTCCTCAGCCTCTCCTATAATTTTAGCTTCCTCATCATCCTTATTACCTCTAAAAATATAGAACAACTTCTTCTCAACCCATTTATGTCCTGGTCCATATTTTCTATCACAGTTAAAATAGAATCCTTTTTCTCTCTTTTATTCCATTTGTTGAGGAGTCAATCTAATTGGCCTAACAAATTAAGGAGAATAGATACTACGGTCTCTGGTGTTAATGAAAGGTGGCCTCCTACTACAAAGCACTTTTTCCTCTGCTCGAAGTTCCATGATAATAGAATTATAGATATTGATTGGATTAAACATACATACCTCATGCTTGATGTGGTCCTTAAGACCCCCAAAAAATAGGTCTTTCAGATCCTCTTTTGGAATATTCTCCACCCTTAAGGATAGGTTTTGGAATTGATGCACATAATATTTGACTAATCTTGTTTTCTATAACTTTACTAATTGACTAAAGTAGTTCTCTGAAACACTAGAACTATAGTGTAATTGCAACTCCTCGGTAAAAACTGTCCAAGTGACACCAAAACTATTCTTCTGCCTCTGAGCACATAAGCATCGATACCAAACAAATTGGTTTTGTTCAAGATACAGGGATGCCAATGTCACCTTTTTTCTTGATGGTGTTTGATGTAACTCAATGAAGTTATCGATTTGATTTATCCAATTTAGGGGATCCTTACCATCGAATTTGCGCATATCCACTTTCGGCATCATGTTCCGTGGTTGTGAATAAGTTGGATTCATATTCGGATGGAAAAGTAATCCAACAAGGTTATTTTGTCCACAATTTGAAACGTAAGATCCTCCTTGGTTGATATGGGGTGGATTTGGGCCATACTATTTACCCTTTACATGTTGCATGATATCATCCAACTGCTGATTGATTTATTCTATGTCTCCTTTAGAGGCCATTTCAGATTGTACATTTCATAGCTCATACTCATGTTGGCTAACCTTATGATCAACTGAGGTAAACCCTAGTACTAAGGAATATATATTTACCCCTTTTGACTCCATCTCTCCAATAAATACCCCATCTTTATCTGGGGTTTTACCGGGAGTAACCAGATTTTTTTTGCTCTTGTGGAAGGCACTGCCATGATGTCAAACCTTAGGGTTTAGGTTTTTAATACAAATGTGGCTAAAAAAAAAATAACATAGAGAATATAATAATACTAGTTTTTTGAGAGCTTTCCAAAAATGTAATGAATGTGAAAAAATTCCACACTTTGCACCTTAGGGAGTGATTTTATGAAAAATCGTAAATTTGTAATAACTTTTACAAAATAAATCAAAAAAGTCTAAAATTTTTAGGGAACCTGACTTGACATATTTTTCAACTATGTTGAAAATATCTCCCTCTAGTTTACTGGGGTTCGTAATATATCATGGAAACAAAACAAATTAGGGGTTTTGCCCTAATTTTGGCCTAGATCATAGCTCTGATACCACTTGTAATGAAATTACTTGTATAAGTCAGATTATGAGCAACAATAGAACATAAAATAACACAATATTTCATAATAATGATCTCAATATGGAATTATAATAGCTCCCCCACTTCGAGGGGGAAACCTCCAAACCATATAATAAGACTCAAATGCTCAAATGATAATGAACTACTACCTACAATCCCCTATATATACTATTCATATGTTATAGCCATCACCAAGGCCAACCTATTACACATGAGAAAGTGTAAATTATATAATAAAATGATATGGTAAGCCACAATTCGGCTACTCATATCCTAATACAAGCAATAGGTTAAGGGTGTAACATCTTGTTTGTGTATTGAGTTGTGAATTGTGTGTATGCATGTGATTTTTGTAAGGGTTTGGGGAGAACACGCCATAGGGATGGTGTAGGGAGAGTGTAATGGGGCCATTGTGGGGGTAAAAGGTAATTTGGGAAGGTAAATCCACCTATGTGGAGTGAAACTGAAACTATATCATTTTGTATCTGTTAAAATGGAGAGATAAGGGGTATTGTGTGTGTGTGTGTGTATAGTGCACTTGGAGGCTTGAATGGATCCATATTCCACTTGGGAGGGATAAGGATATGGATTCCATGTCCCCGTCTCCTTTCACTCAACATTGAGCCTATATTAAATTGTATTGTTGTGAATCTTCTTGTTTTCATGATTCTTTGTGTGTGCATATTTTGTTGTGTGGGTGATGTTGTTTGAATCCATTTTCTTGTGAGGGATACCGTGGTTGTGAATGCCCCTTATTTTCCCATTTTTGGGGCTTATGGATCAATGAGAAGTTTTTCTTCACTTTCTCATTGGAATTAGGTTTTGAGGTGAGTGTTGTCTAGCTCCCTACCGTTATTGATGTGTTGAAGTTGGAGGAGAAAAGGAGTTGCATGTTTAATTTTATGGGATGGAGATGCAAGTGTGATTGAAGAAAATAAATATTGTTGAAAATTTCTACATGTTCTCTCCACCTTTAGGTGGAGGGCTTCTACACTTGTACTTTATTTTCAATCTTCCTTGTAAAGGAATTTAATTAAGTCTATTATGTATTTTTGACTTATCAAATATAGATGTTTGAAGAAGGATATTGAAAGTCTGCACTTTATTTTATTTTATTTTAGAATCTACTTCATAATGTAAATCTACAACTTAATTGAAATTCTAAATTTTATTTGAAATCTGCATGTGTTTAACAACTCAAATAAAAATTCTACAATTTTATTTCAAATAAATCACCTCTTCTATTTCATACTTTTGCTTGCTTTAGGTAATATTGAATATTTCATTCAAATAATTTATTTAGGAAGATGTAGTCATATGTATGTCACATATAACTAATATAGTATAATGCTTGTATTGTGATGAAATATTTCCCATTTTAAATAAAAAGAAAGAAATTTGTTTCACTATAATTCTTCTTATGCAATTAAATACAAACAAACATATGTATGAACACACACACACACACACACACACAAACATATTTAAATTATATAAAAGTAATGTTATATAAGATTTAAAAAGAATATGTATATAATATTAATATGAAAAGGGAATCAATTTTTTTTTTGTATTGTTTTCTTTTAATCAGAAAAAAAAATTGGGGAGGGAAAAGGGGGAGAGGCAAACCACCCTGCGCCTCCCCACAACCATTGCATTTTGGGCAGAGAGGTGTGGCATTGCCACATCACTCTGTGTTGTGTTGCAATGCCACACCACCCTGCTCCCTTTCCCATTGAAGCCACGACAAGACCCTCATGGCCTGTGTTAACCCTATTTGTGTGTGTGTGTGTAATATATATATATATATATATATATATATATATATATATATATATATATATATATATATATATATATATCTGTGTGTGTGTTTGTGTGTATAAACATATAAAAATATATATATTTAAATACAAAAAAATCAGATTTAAACCTATAACAAACAAAAATTAGGGTAAATAAAATACCCCAAAAAACAGAAGCTTTCTAGGAAACAAATCAGGAAAGTAAGTTTACATACGGAAAACTATAGGGAGGGAATTCAAAAATAAAATAATGGGACTACGTGGGAAGAAGATGCTTCCTCATTTACACATCCCAAACAAAGAAAATCTCCATAGCTCTCTATAAGGTCCCATGGCCTACATCTTTCCTTCTTGTAAGCATACCTATGGAAGTTGAGGCGTATTAGGTCAAACAAATGAATAAAAAGATAAGATAAGAGAGGATTAGGCATTTTTAAGAATACCTAGGATCTAGGGCGAGGATTAAATCTATCCAATACCCTAGATTTAATCTTCACAACTTAAGTTGATGGGAAATAGATGTTTTATTAAGTGTATGGGTAAATTTATTTAAAACGGAACCCTAGGGTATTTTATTCATGGGTAATAGTGGGTTTAGGCCATATTGTGATATTTTAATTATGGGTAAATAATAAAATGTTGTGCATGGGTGCTTTAAGTAAATTATCTAATGAGATAAAAATGAATAAAGTTAAATGTGTAGCTAATTAAATAAATGAGTAACAGGGGTATTATTTACTTAGGGAAATAAAAATAAATTTAACTGAGGAAATAATTTTTAATAAATTTAATAGGAATATAAGTGGATAAAATAAATAATATTAATTTAGGAAATATTTTAAATAAAATTAATAAGAACTTAAAAGGAGGATTTAACTCCATAATAATTTTTGGGGAATTAAATAATATTATTATAATTATTAATTTGGTTTTGACTCCTTTAGGGTAGTGTAATATTAAATAGATGAGAAATTAAATAAACATGATTAATTTATATTAACCTTGTATCATTAAAATAAAAATTGCCATAATATTCTAAGTAATGTAATATGGTTTTGGTGCATCAAATTTTGGGCGTCACATGATATCTCATGTCTATATGCTTACTCCTCTTGTGAAAAACATGATTTTTTGACAATGATATTATTGAATTGTTTTCACAAAAATATGTGTAGCATCCTCTTGATTTTGTCACAAAATATTTCAACACTCTTCTTATCCACACAAATTGACATGTTGCTCCTGTTATTAACCATGCTTCTTCTGAAGATAGTGTGACTATGGGTTGCTTTCTTTGATGCCCATCAAATCACTCATGTTATAGAGTGAAAATCATAGTCCGATGAGATCAAGGTTCATTTTAAGGCCCCCCCACCTAAAAAATAAAAAATATATATTATATAATCAGTGGCAAATTTGACGAAAATCCATTCGCATCATAGGTGAATGTACTAAAAGGATTTTTGTGACAGTGGCGAACGGAATTTTTTTTGCAAAAAATGGTGGAGGAACAAGAAGTTTTGTTTATTACCTGGCGGCAAGAACAAATCAATAACATGTTACCATTCAACACGTATGGTATGCTACCATAAGATAAAAAAATGTTAGTATTATTGGCCGGTAATACAATGTTACTGGATGGTAACACATGTTTTCTAGCTGGAACCATAGTGTTACCGTTTGGTGAAATAGCATTGCCAAATGATGACATAGTGTACTAAATAGTTCCATGGTGTTGTTGATCGGTAACATATCATTTTTATTTGGTAACATATGTTTTTTTTATCGGATGATAACATAGTTATTGTGTAGACGTTGTTCCTAGACAGTAACATATATATGGTGTTCGTGAAAGGTAACATATATTGTGTTTCAACATTTAATACACCATGTGTCCTCCACTGCCCACATTTAATATAATTTCCTTTCCTATATTTAAACCCATCCCCATTCATTTTGTACCATTTTCACGTGCATGTTTCTCCGAGATAGACTTTTTCAGAGAGTTTCATCCTTCTCATTCACTTCCATTCATCTATTATTCGATAGTATCCAATGCCACCTACTACATGATTTGTTCTATGATCCCCAAGAATCATATACAGGTATATTTATCTTCAATTTTCTAAACTCTTTTTTTTTTCAAGCAATCAATGTTCAAGAATAATGGCCCCAAGAAAAAATACCATTAAACCAACTTCGTATGTTTACTAAAACATTTAATATCTTCAGTTGCTACAATTGCTCAAAAGCCCTAAAATAATCAGTCAATCTAATTAGATTCCTAAATCAAGCTTCTATGGACTTATTTCCATGCCCCAATATCAGACATATGAGAAATTATTAAATAATTTAATGGAAGTGTATAATACTTAGGATGATGCTTTCACATTTCACTTACCATCAACCCAATTTCACATCAAAATAACACCTGAAGATATTTAACATCTAAAAATCCTACCCCATGAAAATGTGTAGCCTATAACCACCAAATCTGTTGTTTTAGATGAGAAATTTTAATTTTTAAATTCTCATTACAATATCTCTGTTGAGGCTAAGGTTAATACCATAGTCAAAAGAGGCATTAACTCTCAATATATAAAAGACCCCTCTCTCTTGGCCATGGTGAAATTTTTCTAGTCTCGTATCATTCTACAGGGAAGATACACTGACATTTCTCAGTGAGAAATGTATTACCTTCTTTAAACCATTTATGATGTTAAATTCGATTGGTGCTCATATCTTGCATCAAATATTCGTTCTGAACTTGACAAAACCAAATTGAATCCTTCTATAGTTATTTGTTCTTCTTGTTAAGTTCTTTCTTTATATTATGAGGGTTTTTATGGACTAAAATCCATGGCTATTCCAACTACTCTTCACGAGTATATGGATAAACATGGAATTCCTATGCAAGAATAGTTGGTGATTACTTTTTTCTAAAATAATTTAATCTTGATTCCTTTCAATAAAAAATTCATTGTTAAATTAATTCTTATAAATATGTAATTTATAATTATGTTATGAACAGGTAAAAGTAAGTGAAACATTGGAACGTTGTCATGTGGCAATTCACTTGCATAAGCCTGATGGACCTGAGGGGTCTAGTGATAATAATATAATTGGTCATTATGTCACAATATCTGATGAATATTTGGCTACATAGTTAAGACCAGACAAGAGGATGTGTGGTTTCTTTGATTCCTCTTGCTCAACCTGGTCCTAGAGCAAGAAGAGAATGTGCTCTGCTTATAATGCAGAGGCAAATCCAAGTTTTAATTTTTATATACTACATAATTGTTTTAATTTTATAAAATAAAACTATAGAATAATGATAATCTAAATCTCTGATTCTTGACGCTGACATATTTCTAATTTCATTATCCTAATGTGTTTCCTTTTCCAGAACATCTGCATTAACAAATCAGATATTTTCTTCTCATACTGGTGGCATTGAAAACGTGACATACATACCTGAGCATGAATAAGAAGATTATCAGTCAGCGCCGCTACCATATAATCACCCAGGCCCTTCAAATTCTTGTTCAAAGTAACCAATAGATAGTGACTTAAACTTTATTTATATTATTCTTTTGAATGTATTTTTAGAATTTATCATTCTTTTTAATTGGTTTTCTTTAAATTTAGGATTTTTCATGCCAGTGCCACCACCACACTTTCACCTAGTGCCATAACCATAGTCTTTCAATCACAGAAAAAATTCAGAGCATAAGAAATCTCTAATCATTTGCTATTTTTTAAGGTATCTAAAATCATACATACTTGTACTTGTCTCCTTAATTTAATAAAATCAACAATCTATATGGATATTTCTTGAGAATGTTTCACCAAGCTATTTTTTTCCTTCTGCATTGGAAAAATACCACATAAAGTTAATAATGTCTCTAAATTTTTCAAGTGATAGAGCAGATCTTTATCCTTGTCCACTATTCTTTGATGTTTGAACATATACCCTGCTAAGGACCTGTATTCTTCAAAAAAAATGCAAGATGGTTCATATAATGATAATCTTGTGTCAATATATTTTAGCACCATTTTTTATTCCAACAGAAAATATCTAAAAATCCATAATTATTATAGGAATTCTTGACATATATGAATGCAAGTCCCATATCATCTCCTCCACCTTAGAAACATTTTCAAAATTACTTACAATATTGTAAGAAGAATTCATTCAGTGATCCATACAGTGAATAGGTATCATGTAAGGGGCTACACTTGTTTGTAGACAAATACAATTTCCAATTTGCTAAACTTGCATGACATATGCACTATCTGCTCCCACACAAATAAGCTTTGCAGAGATTGGATGATCATCCATACCAATTATTTCATTCAAATTTTTAATAACAAGTTTGTAGATGTCCTCAACATTGTTGTTCTCCATCATTTTTTACATAGCTAGTAGATGGTTTTCCCTGAAATGGTTACAAAAAATCAAAGTCTAGACATAGAAGCACACCCAATATTTTTTGTCTAGTATTTTTACCTCATCAATCGTCAAATAGATAATTTGTAATTTCTTACCTTCTCTCTCAAATCAATGATTTCAATTTCTCACATACACTTTGGCATCTCATATGCATTGGTATCTGACCAGTGTGTTGTTGTAATATTTGGAAATCCATTAGATTGAAACAATATTTTATAATCAATGAGATATGAAATTGGTATTCCCTTCTTTAAAATGTGAAATACTCTTTTAAATTTAATGAGTTTTTCTTCAAGACTTACGTCAGTAGCTTTCCAAATCTATCTTTTATTGTTCCGCATTTCTCAACTAGGTATTAAATATGTTTATGATTATTGTCATATTTTAAGCATATCTCATATGTAAACAATCTTCCTCAATTCTTCATCTAGTTATTTTTATAATTGTTCTGTCATCTTATTTTTTAGACTCATATAACTTCCCACAATGCTTCTCTATTATGTCCAACTTCAATTAGATTTTGTGGTCTCTACCTAGTTTCCAACTATAGATAGTACATCTACATTCTGTAGGAGTATCAATACTATTTTCAGGTTCAATGAATGAATATTTGGTTGACCATTAAAATTTATAAGTCCTTCTGATAGTCCACTTCCCACTCTTATGTTTCTGATGCGAGTTTTTGGAATGTTTATTAGAAGTTTGATTTGGATGGGAAATGGGCTTATGATTACTATCAATTTGAAATGAATTAGTATAGTTATTGGTAATTTCATCTGGAGTAAGGTCACTACTAGGGTTTTCTACATTTGAGAGAAATTGGTTTGCTTATAGTTTCCTTGAGTAAATAAAAAAAATAAAGTAACATTATCATAGTAAGAGTGAAAATTACCTCTTGCCATTGTGGTTATTATTGGCTGACTTAAATATTTTCAAATTTCCATATCATATTTTCTTTTTCCTTGAGTTTTTTTCTCATTTGTAACAGGGATCATTGAATGGTTGATTTTGAAGTCTGCACATGCGACCAAAATATAGAAGTTTCAAATATTGAAGATAACACAACTTTATCCAACTGCACGGAAACATAACTTAAGAATGATGGATGAAAACATATACGAGTAGTCAAATGGCAAAGCAATATGTAGGTTGACAATAGAAAATACTGCTACCATTCAGTAACATAGTTAACTGTTACTGGTTGGTAACACATACATTTGTTACTGGTCGGTAACACATATATTTGTTACCGGTTGGTAATAAATATACATGGTGTCAACCATTAACATTTTTTTGTTTCCGTTCAACTTTACACATTTATCTTGTCATTCATCATTGCATATATTTTTTTCAAAAGGTAACACAAATAACTATTAATGTCCATCAACACAAAATAAACTCGCCAGTCTATATACATAGTTCTCTTTTTCACTTACCTCTTGAGTCTTTCACTTTTTGAAGAATCCTTCAACTTCTTCTCTTATACTTTCATATTTTCAACATGCTTATAATGTAAATAATATGACTATAATATGGTTAATTAATCATATGGTTATTAGAATGTTATAACATGAAGCCAAATATACTAACATTAGTCGGCCCTTGGCAGAAATATGAACGAAAAATTATATTCAAATATTTTTAGGCCCTGTAAAATTTTTGCGAACGCGCTACCATACGGTAGTAAAAAATTCACCAAATTCAAAAAACAAAATTCCTAATATTCTCCTTTTCACGAATATTTGCCCCTCAAATTTACCCTGGATGTGATTTCTTTGTCTTATATACTTCTAGCAATGTCACTATCTGTATAACCTATGTGTTTGAACTCATCTGATGTTGAATACAAAATTCCATGATTTTTATTTGCACATACATTTAAAATCCTTTTTTTATCTTGCAAATGTGAATCTTTTGGAGATTTCATGAACCTCGATATAAGGCTAGGACCTTACATAATATTAGGATTTGTGGCCTTCAAATACATGAGACTTACAACTAATATTTTGAATAATGTTAGATCCACAAATGATCCACTCTCCTCTTTTCTTAATTTCAAACCTAATGCAACTATTGTTAGTTGTGGCTTATAATTCACCATGTTCAATCTCTTTAAAACATCATTAACATACTTTAGAAAATAAAAACTCCAACTTCTAATTGTTTAACTTCAATTCCCAAAAAGTCATGCATAAGATCTAGATCTGTCACCTTAAATTCTTTCTTCATGGTTGATTTGAATGAATCTATAGATAGATTTCTAGTAACAATTAAATCATCCACATAAAAAAAAAATCATAATCTTACCTTGATCATTTATCTTGATGTATAATGTAGGTTCACTACTACTCCTATTAAAACCATTCTGAATCAAACAAGAATAATTCATGTTGTACCAATATCTAGGAGTTTGATTGAGACCATAGAGAAATTTTCTCAACTTTTATACCTTTCCTTCATGAACTTCAATCTCATAACATTATAGATGATTCACATAAAATTATTCTTTAATAAAACCATTCAAGAATGTATATTTTACATCCATTTGATATGTAGGACCTTTTTTAATGTACAATTACTAAAACCATTATTAACTTGTCCATATGTGTTATTGGTGCAATTTTTTTTGTAATCTAATCCATATAAAGCTATGAAAAACCTCTTGTAACTAGCCTTTACTTATGTTTATGTACTTTACCAGTAGCATTGTACTTGGTCTTGTAGACCTTATTCACTCCTATCAAGTCCTTTCCTTATGGAAGATCTACCAATTTCCATGTCTATATTTTCTCTATGGTGTCTATCTCATAATCCATGGATTAAGTGCAAACTTCATTGTTTGTATCCTCTTCAAAGTACAATGGATCTACAACTTGAGAAAAAAATGTCAAAACATAAAAAGAGTTAGTTGTATCAAAATCATAAATCTCACTAAGACTCTTTGTTTTCGACTGCAAAGGGTTATCTGATGATGGACTATTTTGTACTAAAGGATCTGATTCCACTGTTCTTTTTGGTCTCTCTTGCATGGTTACGGATGACTAAAATATTGGATACCTCCTAGTTGTAGATGGAGGTGTTGCTTGTGCTACAACTTGTGGTGCACGTCTAATATTCGAAGAAGATATAATACCTTGATGCTCTATAGTGTCATCTGTGATATCATCATGAGGAATAGCTTATGTTACACTAAATATTCTCTCAATACTTCCATACCATGCCTCAATTTCAAAAAACTATACATCTCTTGTGACTGGATTAAACAACTTGCAAGATTTTTTATGCCTGATATTAAATTACTTATGGTTTATGTTATCCGATTTTGTCCCTCAGGTGAAATCAAACAAACATGACCTCGCACCGAGAAAATAACAGGATCGAGTCAGCCATGGTAGCTCACATTTTAGGCTCGAGCTGAGTAATTTGAAGTGGGTCTAGAACATTTCAAAGGATATTGGGAGATTGAGATATCTCAGGGAATGAAAACACTTTGAAGTCCAAAATTTAGACTTCGAAGGTGAGGTCATTCGGAGGTAGGCTGAGTTGAAATTTGGGAACTTAGCGGAAAGAAGCACGAAAAGGGGAGAAGAAATTCTAAAACCCGAACTCTGAATTTTGGATTTTAGGATTTTTGAGATTCGGAGGTTTTAGAAAACTAGGAAGGTGAACAGTGCCATGACCCTGAGGACACAAAGGTAAAAAATGTGAATTCTAAAAATTAAAATTTTTATACTTCGAGGTTTCAAAATTTTGGAACATTTTGGCTCTTAGTTAGATGAACAGTACTTAAAACCCCAAAAACACAAAGGTCTAAATCTCGAAGTCCAAATTTAAGACTTCGAGGTTTCAGAATTTTGATGAATTTTAGCTCAATCAATGAACAGTGCTATGGGCTCAGATTCTGAAATCTAAAAGTCATTCTTTGGAGGATCAACATTTTGGAATTCTCAATGCAGCTGATCATATGAATACTGATAGTGACCTCCGAAGTATAGATACTTGTAGCTCTGAGTCCTGAAAATCTGAAATTTTAGATTTCAAAGGGTGCGACGCAGGGTTAAAGCTCTGCAAAGGTAGATCAACCACTCACATTTATTGTAGTATGGCATCCTCATCTTTAGATGGCCATAAATGTTTACTAGGAAATCAGATTTGCACAAAATAGGACTATTTGGAAAGCTCCCAGTGTCCTCTACACAAAAATGAATATTTTTCTTAATTTTTGAAAGAATAAGTATTCCAAAATGAGGAAATATAGTGCACCATTTTAGAGGAATGTCTCTATATTTCTCACCTACTAAAATGATGAAGGTATGGGATTACTTTCTTCCCAACAAGGAAAGGTACTTGGACTTATGGGTTTTTCAGTTGCACCCATCATTGTTGGAGGTGATTCTAATGCATTTAAGGGTGGTTGAAACAAGATTTCAAATGCATTCTCTCTCCATTTCTCTCATTCTTCCAATATATTTTTAGGAGAGGCTCATTTCAAAAGTTTGGACACCTTGTATATTCCCCTCCCTTCGTTATTGTCTATAAGAGATTTGTGGAGATTTCAAACCTCCCTACTGGACATTTTAATGCAAAAAATTGTGCCTTTAGCCCTAAATGTGATGTATTGTATAAAATTTTAGGGAAATAAATTCAGATATGTGGATGCTTCACACCCTCTTCTATGTTATATTACATCTTTTTTATCTTTCATTGCATGAAATCTTATTTTGTATTGTTTTTTTTTTCACTGAAAGGTTCTAGTAGTGTTGTGTTTATTATGTAGGTTGTTCAACATCCTTCTTGGTGTATAACCTTCCCTTAGAGTAGGTTTAATTTTCATGCATTTTCTCTATCTTTGTCTTCTTGGAAATATTAGATTAGGGTTACATCTGCAACTCTTTGCACTTAGGAGTAGTTTTCACTAGGATTGGATAGGAAGCCATCCTTCTCCAGAGGGTTATCCCAATTTCAAAGTCCCAAACTTTGCGATAACTCCATGTTTGACAAATCACACTGACTTCCTCAACCTTTCATTTGCGAGCAATCAGGGGGGTTGTGATTTCACCATAATATTTGTAAAAAATTAGAAAAATATTGGATTCACAATCACCTCATTTTTTTATCCTCAGATCTTTGATGTAATATTCTCTTTGCTTCACCACTAAAGATTTGAAAGGCTGAAATATATCAAAATCATTTGATTTGTTTCAAAAAATGTAAACCAATGTCTTCCTTGTATAGTATCAATGAATGTCATAAAAAATGAGAAACCTCCAATATAGTTTTTTTTCATAGGTCCACATAAATATAAGTGACCAATTTCAAGTAGTGCACTTCCTCTTGATGTTTTTCCAACTAGGATAAACTATCTATGTTGCTTCACAAAAATACAACATTAATAAAATATCTCTGGCTTCTGAATCAAGAAAAAGTTTTTACTATATTTTTTTTCTATGTAACAATTTCAAACATCCGATATTTAAATGAAAAAACCTCATATTCCATATCCACGATTCATCTTTTTCAACTGACTGAAAATTTGATTCAATTTATTTAGCTCCATTATTTGATTCTATGTTACTATTCTATTCTTTAAAGTAAACATTATATTACTTGTCATCTGCACTTTAACAATCATCTAAGTACTTATATCTTTATCCATGATCACACATTTTTTATTCAATATAAACCATGTATCCCTTTTGTACCAATTAACCAATGCTCATAAGATTGTGCTTTAAACTTCAAACATAATAAACGTCATGTATTTAATCTTTTTCTCCCCAATTTTAGGTAGAATTTTTATCATTTCTTTACCTTTTACAAACATTGTATTATTATTACCAAGGGTAACTGTTGATATTTTATGCACCCCATGCAAAAAAGGTTAACTCGAAACTTTTAAAACTTTCTCATATTATTTGAGTGATAGGTTAGACTATGTTTGATTAGCCACCTCGGAATAGGATATAAATTTTAATTGTTTTGTTTTGGACAGTTTTGGAAGTCATATTTGGATCAAAACTACAACTTGGGTGCTGTTACAGAACCGTATGCCTCAGGGATATAACCATTCCATTTATCACCCTCGTCAAAACCATGCAACAACCATAAATGACCATCACAAAGCCCCGAGGAAGGTAGGAATAGCGGTATGTACTAGACATGATGTTCTTATAATGTAAATAAGTTACATGTTTTAAGGATAAGGTACAATTTTACAAGAAGTTCATATTTATAATGAGCGTCAATAAGGTACACTTGATTTTCAATTTATTTCTATGATTAAATGAATTATTTAAGTGTTTTGAGTTGTATAAGTTCATTCATTATCCATACAAATGAAGAAAAGTACAGAAAGGAAGGACATACATATCATTACATGAAAATATTTTCATTTATGCATGAGGAATAATTGTACATATTTTTCTCACACAAGCCGTGAGAAATAACTAAAGAAAATGAATGCATATATTTATGAAATTGAAAATGTAAGGAGGTAAAGGAAACCCGTCATTTCTTTGAGGAGGTTTTATTTACTTTTTGAATTATTGCTCCTGTTGTCCTTTGCAAAATGTATCATGGTACCTGGAAAAGAGAAGGAAACGGTGTCAATACTAAACTCAAGGTTTTATTTTAACTCCTTATATTTCCAGTTTCAGAAAAACATGCATTCAAAAGTGGAAATATGGTAATCAAAGGAAGATTTAGGAAAAAATGATAGGATTACTATATCAAGAAATGTAGCATTTAAACTTCCCTTGTAAAGGAAGTAGCACAGTAGAGCAAAGCATCATAGAAGCCATACAATCAAAGAAAGATTCAAGATACAAAGTGTGATACAAGAGAACATGAAAGACAGAATCAAAAAAGAGGATCTCATAGTATAGTTGAATCAGGGGAAAGTACCAAAATAATTCATAAGAAAAATGTCTTTTTAGAAAGCATGACAAAATGAAACAGATGATCAAGTACAATAAGAGTTGCAAGTTCAAACTTTTCATTAAGATAAATGAGGGATGCAAGTTTATAAGTAGATCAAAAGTACACCAGTGGAAACTATAGAGGCTCATCGTCTTGAAACAAGATTACAAAATCAAGTTAATACTGATACCTTTATGGTCACATGAGTACAAGTGCATCATTAGAAACATGAATCTTAAGGAGAAATCTTTGCATAGCAATGATTTTTATACAGCTGACCAAGTAACAAATAGACAAAGTACATGATTTCATTGAATTTTATTCAAAAGTACACAAAGTATTGAAAAATGTTGCATGTTTTAAAAAGACTACAACTGTTATGACACAATTTTTAGGACCAACTATCAAAGGAAGCATTGCCCATCAGTAAAATTTTGTAACATACACTTATCTAGAAAGGGGTGTGATGAAATTGAGCTAGAAGTCATTTATTGAAGGCATAACTTTAAAAAATGAAATTATAAGATCTTAGGTATAAGCAGTGGAAATTCTGATAAGTTTTAAGGCCTAGCATAAATACGAATGAAGAACAGATGTTACTAAGTTTCATGATACAACTAAAAGAAAGAATGATTACAAATTTGCATCAATGAAACAATCAATTTAGAAGTATAGTGTATAAAATTTATCCATACAAGTAGTGCCAAGAAAGTACAAAAAAGAATAATAGCTTCTATTGATTATTCAACTATAGTACAAATGTATGTTTCTACCAGAAAACGAAGAAAAAGACTTGAATGTTTTTGTCCACTTCCAGGATCAAAGCTACAAGCTCTCAAATTTGAAGTGCATTATCAAAATAAAGAGGCAGAAGGTATCTCACCATGACGGAGAAAATAAAATAAGAAGATTTAAGTGCAAATTATAACTTCCATGTCAAAGTTTGATTCAGTTTTCAGCAACACAATGCAAATTGTAAAGCTCAATTACAGTCACCAAGTAAAGTAAAGTTGTTCACAATATTCTCATAGTCCATATTTTCAATTTTGAGTACACTGGAGACAATATCAAAAGAACAAGGATTGAAAAACTTAGGGGTGACATCAACGCCATTATGATGAAGCTATAGATCATAACAGAAGGTACAACCATCAGGCACAAGTATAAAGCTGCAAGTAAATTAAGAATATTTATATTTTCTAGTACAAGAGTATACTTATGCTTTTCTAGATTAAAATAAGAAGTATACAGGCTTTCAGTTTTTAAAGCAAATAAAAATATAGATCAAGAAATAATCATAATGCACATTTTATAGATTCTTCACTACAGGTAGAAAAATGCACTAGGAATGAAGCTTTGTGTTTTGACAATAGAGAAATTTCCAGCTATTATAAGGTCAGAGTGTAATACAAGAAAGTTTCAATCCAGATAATCATATTATTCTCTAGTTTCAAACTAGGTAGTAAAGCCCTACAAATTTCTGATGTTACAGTTGTTGAAAAGATACAAAACTCAGGATAGCAATAAATAGATACAAATCTCAAGATCTGAATACATAGAAGAATGTATGTTTTCTATATGAAAATCATTTATCCAAGTATGTATTTCAACTTGCAAGATATGAAGGGAGATCTTAGAAGAAATTCAAGTAACATCTATAGCTATGTAAAGGCTATGATGACCTCAGAAATAAGAAATCATGCATCTTTTATTCACAACAGTAGATAGAACCATCAAATACCTCAGAGCATTCAAAGCTCATCAAATTCAAAGAATATGTTTTCACAAAAAGCTACAAGAACTCTGACCATCAGGCATCACTGCATCATTAACAAATCAAGTAGCATTCATAACACTGAGCTACAACGAAAGGAATATACTCACCTTTAGGAAAAGAAATATAAACGAATCAAAAGTTTCCAAGAGTAAACACGATTACCCACATCAGGAAACATACAGATCTGAAAGAACATTGATGAGTATGCAGGCTAAAAACGAGCTCTATATTTTGCAGAATCCAATTCACCCATATTTGGGGAAAGAGTGGTTTTAAATACTTAGTTCCCATTAAATCAAGAGCATCTAATGAAAATGGCATCATGGCCACAGAAATAAAAAGTAAAAACTCTCATAAAATGAGCTTCGGAACATCAAGAGTGTCAGTAATGACAAGAAGGAGGTATAAATTCTATGCATAGATAGGAACAATAAACATCTCATCTAAATCAGAGTCACAGAGGAAAATCCATTGCAACTCAAATATCTCATTCAAAATATAAAAATGTTCTACCTTTGAACAAACCAAGCAAAAGTAAAACGAGCTTACTCAGATTTAGGGTGAAAGTAGCCACGGAAAGAGAAAATATGAAATACCTAGAACCTTAAATATGAAGATCTAAAGTAGAAGATAGCAAACACCCAGAGGTTCCAGAGGTTGAAACCCTCATGCATGTAGAAAAGGATTTTGAAAGTAAGTAATTACAAAAATACAAACTCGAACACCCATATCTCCATTTATAACATAACAGTTTCTTACCTTCAAAGCAAGTAATGGCGACTTTGTCGAAGAAATCAGAGGCTTAAGTGAAAAATGCTCAGAGAAATCTCCATAAACAACCATGGTCATGGAATACACAATAAAGTAAGGGTCAATCATACCCAAAACCCTCTAGGACAAGCCCCAAAAAATGTAAAGCTTCATCCTCAAAACTTCAGGGAGCTTGAATTCATATGTAAAAAACTCCAAATCTTCATGATGGTGCCCATAAGAGCTCAAAAATATTTTTTTTAAAAATCACAAAAATTCATATATACGCTCGCGAAGCTCCATATTCACCCTCCATAACCGTAGAGCTCATATTCACCCAGAAAATTGAGATCAAAAGCTTCATCAATGGTGGCCATTAAAATTTCCATAGAGTTTCCTTAGCTCAAGTGGAGCTCTAAGTGAAAATATGAAATGATAGGGTTTCAACCCTTTTTGCCTCCTTAACTCATTCGGTGAGTTAATGAACTCAATATGAGTTAATGTACATTATGTGGCACCAACCAAAGATGCAGATTTAAAACCCTAATTCCATTTGATTTAGGCCATCACCAACATAATAAGGGTCACCCATCATGGAAGGGGAACCAGATATTTTTTCAAATGATTAAGTTTGATTGTAGCTTCAAACTATGGTCAATAATCATTATTACTTCAAACTATAGTTTGTGCTAATGTTTCCGAAAGGGGCTCGATGAATATTCAAATGAAGACATATGACATGATGTGCCATATGATGTCAAAGTGGCCATTTGAAACAATGATATATGCCAAGACCAAGACCTTATAATATACTATGGTCCAAACCAATGATCAGAGATTCCATGCTTTTTGAAAAGTCAAGTATATATGCCAAGGGTATAATAATCACTTGATTATTATTCAAATTATCATATGCCATTTCACATGGTCAAAGAAGAGCCCATGATGAGGTAGATACAACCAAGAAACAATGAGTAGTATTTTACCTTTAAATAATACCAAAAGTTTCATACCAAAGGAGTTCAAATCAAAAGGGTGCATTAATTTACATGTGCACATGTGGTCCCCCACAGGTGGAGATAGAGTTTTACTAAGTGTTTAGGATTAAAGGCATTATTTTCATCTGCATAGAGTTCAATTTTACAAGTGATCACAAGAAGACAAAATAGATGTTAGTATTAGAACCAAAGGTAGTCCCCATTAGAATGAATGCATGGGTGAATTCTTTTTGCAAAGTATTGCAAATAAATAAATTATTTTACTCACACAGAGATTTATTCTTGCATGTGCATCCAAGGGGTAGGTTTAAAGTGCCAATTTTACAATTGCAAGTGGATCAAATTATAGATGTCACATGAATCAGTTAAAGACAAGTTGCATGTATTGGAGAAGACTTGTTTATCAAGCAAAGCTTATTGTTGGCCAAATTATTCATCCAACTTTATTAAAAATAAAAAAGTCAACTGCAGTTTGAATAAGTTGTATTTTGTAACCAAGGCTATTAATGCTCATTGTATTAGCATTTATATTTTTATTCCTTTATTTATTCAAAATAAAGGATAAAAATAGAATGCATGGGTGAGTATAACTTTTAGTCTATTTTTAGGAAATGTGGGATGAGTAAACTTGCTATATATTGTATGCAATTGCAAGGCAGAAGGAGGACATTTTGGACACAGGAGTTCTGAAAAGGATTTTTCTAGTTTTTATCTTTGAATGAGAATTGACTTCTACCTTTCCAATTATTTGCAGTGTTTGGTATACCTTATTAATTCTTGTGAATGTAAAATTCCTTGATTGATCATCTTACCTTACTGAAAATTTAGTAATTTCTGCATAATATTAGTGTGCATGTCTTATCTTAATAGTATTTTTGTGAATCATTCCCTCAATACATCAAATGTTTTACCTTAATATTCTATTGAAAACTATTGCTTTGTGTATCTAGAATCTATTCTCAAATTTTTTTTGCATGTACTTAGTCAAATCCCTCAACAAGTTTGGTGTATCATCCTATTTTTCAATTCATTTATAGTCGTCTATTTACCCTCAAAAACCCAAAAAATTAGTTGAGGATACATCAAGAAGGAATCGGCCTTGATACCGGAGACTCACCTCAATAATTGGTATACCCAAAGACTTGAGGTGTTTCCATTGTATCTACGAAAGAGAGATATCAAGAGAAATCTTACAACACCTGTAGTCATCTCTCTACAAGGTGTACTTTCAAGAGATAATAGTAACATCTATCTTTTTTAACACATCCAAATTGGAAAATAAATCTAAGTTACCTGACATGAGATTACTAGAACCAGAATCCAAATACCATACATCACAAGAACTCTATTGTGATAGATTACATTCAATAAGAGATAATGAAGGTGTTTCTTTGACAATATTTATCCATGCAATATGCTGGTATCCAAATACATTCTCCTTTTCAAGATGAGTAGTAAAATTGATTTGACAGGGAGCTTATAGGAAAATAGATCATAGTGTGTGTTGTTTTATAGCTGGGGATGAGATCTAACTGGCCCTTTGTTACTCAGATTTATGGAGAGATGGATAGAACCATTAAGAGGACTTGACCTATCCTCACTACTTTAGATCGTGCCTCTTCGACTAGGGTGAGAGGACCCTTCGTGTAACCTCTGTTTGATGAACGAGATGGGGATATCCTTCTTTTGCACAATTTCTATGAAGAGAACCTTGGAAAAATACGATCAATACTCCATAATTTAACTCTTAAGATTTGTCACTACTAACCAATGGAGATACTTTCAACACAAGGCTAAGGTTACTAAAGACATTAAGAAATTCTGATTGTTCTACATATTTTTGCAAGTAGATTTTGTTCCTGTGTTGATACACAAGGAAAACAAGGGTAGTTCAGGGTGGATTCATGGTTTTTTAATAATGTTGGTGGGATATGAAGAAGGATAAAGTTGAGTATACCAGATATTCAAAGGGACTTCACAATAATGAATAACTTCAACAAGAGAAAGCTTCAAAACAATTGAGATGTTCCTTCAACTAGAAGGTGTGCTTCAATGGAGACCTAGATCAGCATGTTTTCACATAATCTTTGAGACTCCAACATGAAGGCTCGATTTGAAAGACTCAATTAAACACCAAATTTTCTCATTAATCATGCTTAAGTTACACCTAAAGACTTACATACAATATTTATCAACAAATGAAACTGAGTTGATTTTAAATTTGTTTATCTCATCCAAGATGAAGGCTCTTCTTGAAATGAAATTGCAAATACCATTAAACTATCATAGGGATGAGATCCTTTGTGATTTCACAAAAAAATCAATGTAAGATTGCAATAGGAATGAAAGAAACTATTTGCAGACATTTTGAAACAAAAAAGACACAAATTGCTAGAGATTGGACACAAATTAATTTCAAAATTGCTTAGATGCATTAGCAAGGGAAAGCTTCTAGAGCAATCTGAGTGCTTGTCAATGGCTATATATATGCAACGAACTTAACACAATAGAAAATCTAATAGAGAAAGAAAATAACAGGTTATCTTGGCTATGGTCTCTCACGAAGACGGCTTTCTCTAATTTTTTCTTAGGAATTCAAACTCTAACCATTTACAATAGTATTCTCATTGCATTAATACATTTTTCTCACTCAATATTACCCACAAAAGATAAAAATATTCAAGGGAAATTTGTTTGTTACCAATTTGTTTTAGACAAAGGCCATTAACAAATTCAGATCTGAAATCTACCAGGTGGACCAATTATGTACTGATCACGTTTGTTGGGCCCTCAAATACTAACTAGGATGCTATGCCATAACTTTTTGGGAATCCTTTTTATCATTCTAATTCTTTCATACAAGAAATCCCCTTTTTAATCATTTTTCAGAGCCTCTACAAAGATGGACTTGACACATTATCCCTTTTTTCTCTCGAGGAAATGCCTTTTTCACCTTTTGCACCTGCAATTTCATATTTTCACCCCCTTTCCCTCTCTTTCCTCTAAAATTCTGCCCTACATCTATTTCCTCTAGTAATTTCCATTTTTATGAGTGCTTGAGCAATTACCACCTCAGAATATCAACCTTAACAACCCTTAGACTCATAATTTAAGTTTCAAATCCATTCAATGGCACCTTACAGATAGAGACAAAAAGTAATTTCATCAAAGAACGATGAAAAACAATGTGTATTTGCATCTCTAGAAGTCTTGGAGAAAAAATGGTGGAAAAATAGTTGAAATGCACAGCAACTATTGATTATGCCCCTTTTCCACTTTATATCATAGCCTTCCACATGTTTCAATGGCACAACTGCAAAGGAGAAGCACAGAGGTAAGTCTCAAACAAGCGCAGGCCTTCCATGTGCCCTGGGCTCAAGAAAAACACCTTTTCGCCTTTGAAAAGTCTCGGTGAATAAAAGAGCCAACGGAAGCCTCTAAGTGTCCTCCTGGTGCTTCTTCAAAATAAAACTTAGGGGTTGGTCCCTAAACAGGCGTGGTCCCTCCATGTTTCCCAGGCCTTTAGAAATTTGCTTTAAAATTCTAAGTATGGGAAGACCCAGCAAAAACCTCCACATGTCTTCATGGCGCAACTTCAAGATGGTGCCCAAGAGTGGAGACCCTAAACAAGCACGAGCTCACCACATGTCTTAGGCCTTAGGAAACTACTTTGAAAAGTCTAAGTATAAAACAGAGCCATTGGAAGCCTTCACATATCTCCCTATCACAATTGTTAAGGTGGAACCCTTAGGTAGATCCTCAAATGAGTGCCAACCCACAAGAACTATACCTATTGCATGAAATTTTTTTCTAAGTCCGGGAAAAGTAGCGGAGACCTCCAAGTGTTCCCCTGGCGCAACTCCAAGGCCAAACAAAAAGGTGAATTTTCAAATGAGCATCGTTCCTCCACGTGGACATGTTTTGGGTTGAAGCGAGCCTTAGAGTTTTTTAAAGTACCCCGTTGAGCTGCATCCAACCAAAAAGGGCCACGTTTCCACTGATGTAGAAATGTAAATTTGACGGGGAACAACACACCTGTGAAAATGTAAAAATGCAGGAAAACCACCATTTGAGCTCGAAAATGAATCCTTCTTCACAGAAACAGAGTTTAGAAATTATATATGGCCCATATGTGATCCTCAAAGCTACATCCAATCACGTTTCCACATATATTTGGGACACAAAAGATAGGGATAATAAAACGTGACTGTGTAAAATGGAGGGAAAGGAAAATCCTAAGTTTTATGACCAAGTTACAGACTCTTTCATATGGATACAGGAACAAAAAACAAAAATTTGGACCTTTAAGTGATCCTCGACCAAGGAAGGGACTGATCATGGCAACCGAATGGAAGAGAGAGTCTTCAAGCACCAATATGGGGAGATAGAAAACATGACAGAGGCCACAAACTAAGTAATTTTAATGACCAATGGGGAAAGACTAATTTGAGTACCAACATCTACTCTGACTTAGGGATGAGCACTCCCTATGAGCGCCACAAGAATAAATAGCAGACCAAGTGCAAAAAATAGACCATTGGGCAGCAGAGTCAAGGAATAAGTCTTGCAGAGAAGAGAAACCACAACCATACCAAAAACGGAACCAAGAAACTAGCAGATTTAGGTCACCAAGGACCAGAATGAACAGAAACACAAAAGCAAAATGAGAACAGAGAACTATACATTGTACAAATGGAGTATACCTTTATTCTAAGAAATCAATTAAGGAAATGCTTCAAATGCCTGCCATAAATAGGGAATTCAAGTAGTTCCCTATATAAGTCTTTTAGGAAGAAATTATTTTCACCAATTCAAATATCAATTGAATAAGGGCCCATCCATAATGCATCAAATTTACCATGCTTTCCCTTATCTTCATGCCTAATATCTCATAAAAGCACAAGATCCTCAATGTTGAAACCTTTAGGAGTCACCTTTTTGTCAAATAACTTCTTCAATTTTTTTCTAAACTTCACATGCCGCTGATGGGATGCCCTTCTTTCTACATCTAACTCAATAATCTGATTGATTCGAGCATCATACGGAATAACTTATTGGTCTTCAATTTGTTGAACAAACTGAAATGAAGACAATTACAAATGGAGGGGCAATAAAGCTTGACTTCCATATACCAATTCAAATGGTATTTTACTAGTAGCTCTTTTGACATTGATTATGTCAGCCCAAACAACAAACTTTAGTTTCTCACCCCACTTCCTTTTGTTTAGCTCTAAGGTTACTCTAATGGTCTTGGACAAGTTTTTATTATTGGACTCAACTTGTCCATTTCCTTGGGGATTGTAGTTAGAAGCATATGTTAGATTGATTCTATACTCTTTGCGCATTGCCACCAAAGGTTTGGCTCTAAAACTCATGGAATTATCAGCAACAATTTTAGTTGGCACTCCAAATTTGCATATGATTTGATTCAGGATGAATTCCATGATAATTTGGTGTGTTACCTTCTTGGTGTGGATTTCTTTCACCCACTTAGTGAAATAATCAGTGGCTACAAGAATCCATTTATGACCAGCACTGGAAGGATCAAAAATTTCCCCAATGAAATCCATTCCCCTTATCTGAATGGGGTTTCAACTAACATAGGCTGTAAAGGAAGGGATCCTCAAGCTTTCATTCTTCCAGAAAAATAATGGCAACTTTCACATTTCCTAACCAATAGAGTTGTATCCTTGAAGAGATTTGGCCACCAATAACCATCCCTCAAGATTTTATGTGTTTTAACTCTTCCAGCAAAATTTCGCCCACATACTCCTCCATGGAGATCAACAATTATTTTTGGGGCCTCATCTTTAGTAATGCATGTCAAGAGCACTCCCTCGGGGTTCTTCCAAGCTAACCCAAAATCAGTAAAGACATACTTTTGAGAGGCTAACTTAAGAGCACTTTTCTTATTTTCACTCAAATATTCAGGGTAGTATAGATGTCTGAGATAAAAGATCATATATTTGTACCATTCATAACTTACCAAATTTTCAAGGACATCTACCCTTTCTCCTTCTACTTCATTCACCTAAATAGTTTGCAAGTTTCTCTAAGCCATAAGCTTAGCTAGGCCCAAACCTCTTAGCAATTTGATGGTTTGGATATCCATGTCATACTCCTACAACTTGTTCACCCATCTACATCTTTTTCTTGAGACCTCCATCTCTCATAAGATGTCTTTAACCATGGTGTGGGGAATGTAAGAAATAACCTTAGAACTTGAGATGTAGGGTCTGAAAACCTTTTTTGCTTTCACCAAGGAAAATGCTTGCTTCTCCATGATGGTGTACTTTAACTCAGCTCCCTACAATGCCTTACTGAAAAAGGCAATTGGTCTCTCAGCCCCTTCATCATCCTTCTACAATAAAACATATGCAATGGTGTTTTCTGAAGCAAAAGAAAACACTTGAAAAGGCTTCTTGTAATTTGGAGCTACCAAAACAAGGGAATGCTTTAGTGAGCTTATTTGATCCCATTGAAATATTGAATGGAGACTTCTTCCCATTTGATGACTTGGTCCTTCTTCAGCATGCTAGTCATGGGGATGGTCAGCTCAGCAAAGTTAGACACAAATTTTATGATAAAGTTTATTTTTCTAAATAAGTATTGAATTCCATTCTTAGTTCATGGAATTAGAGCCATGTTGATGGCTTCTACTCTCTCTAGATCTATCATGACCCCTTCTTTTGATACAATGTGACCAAGCAGCTTTGCCTTTTACACTCTGAAGTGGCACTTCTTGGGATTTAATGATATGCCATACTCTCTACACCTTATCAGCATCTTCTCTAAGTGCTTCAAGTGATCATTTCTATTTCTAGAAAACACAGTTACATCCTCCTGATAAACAACAAATGAAACCATTGATATAACCAGCAAATGCTACATCCATTTCTCTTTGGAAAGTTTCTCCAGCATTCATTAAGCCAAAAGGCATCCTAACATAGACATAAGTTCCCCAAGGAGTAGTAAAGGTAGTATTTATTCTTTCTGACTCCTTCACAACAACTTGATTATAGCCAGAAAAACTATCCAGAGTAGATAACAATTCAGAACTAGTTACCATTTGTAGCATATTATCCATGTGTGGTAGAGGGTAATTATCTTTTAGTGATGCTTTATTTAGGTTGCTGAAGTCTACGCATAGCCTTATGTCACCATTCTTTTTTCTGACAGGAACTAGGTTTGTATCCCAAGAAGAGTACCTTATGGGCTGAATGGTCCCTCCATCCCTCAACTTCTTCAGTTATTCTTGCATCTTCAAAGAAAGAACCAGATTGATAGGCTCTATTTTTTCCTGAAAGGCTGAGCATTAGATTCAAGAGGAATCTCATGTTGGAACAAATATTCCCTGTATGCCTTCAACTCAAAGTAAGACTAAGCTAGGCAGTCTTCATATTTCTTCAGTAATTGAATATAAGAATGCTCCTCTTCCTTGCTGACATTGCTTTCTAACCAGATTTTACGTGGCTTTTTCTTTGTACCTAGGTCGTGCTCTTCCACATCTCTTGAAATGGGCATACTCCTTTTAAAAATGCAGTGAGCACTATAAAATTTTTACTCAAGAGCCACAAAACCTCTGGGAATTTTTTTTGTCTTCAGTTGGATGATGTCTTTGCCAAATAATGTTTCCTTTCCTTCAACAATGCACACCATTGGTTCCCAATCCATACTTTGGTCAAAAAACTTGCCTTGGTTCTGCAAAAACCATTTCACTTGGGCATCATCATCAAACACTTTCCAATTTTTAATGTTATCAGGGACAGATGGCCTTATTAGTATTTCAACATCATACTCATAGAATGGAGACACTATATAATTCTCCAATCAGGATCATAGTACTACTAACTTTTCTACAACAGCATTATACTTTCTATCATGGCACATAATATTAAAAGAGTCAAACATTTCAATCAAATCCCAAACTGCATGCTTGTATTGTTTCATCCTCTGATTTTTAGTAGCATATACTTTTCTAATTTTCTTGACAATCAATTATGAATCCCCTTTGAAAATGACATCTTTTATACCATATTTCCATGTAATTCTCAAGCCTAATAACAATGCTTCATATTCAACAATGTTGTTAGTGCATTCAAAGTTAAGTTTGAAATAAAAGAGAAACTCTTCTTGGCCTGGGGAAATCAGAAAAATTCCATCACCATTACCAAACTTGGAACATCCTCCATAAAATAACAAGGTCCAAGGTAAACCCACTTGTTCAAGACATTTACACTAGTCAATCCTATGCTCTTTTCCATCAGCAAACCCCACAAAGTTATCTGCATCTACATGAACATAAAACACTTCATAAGAAGCATTATTTGGATCTTCAATAAGGTGTAACATCTTTTTCTCTCCATACAACTTTACAAGGATGCCTTCAATTAGAATGGTAGCTAAAGACATATCCATCTGAATTCTTCCACCAACACTTGTGGCACACTTTCTTGATAACAACATCCCCCATTTGGAAGGGCAATCAATAATCAAAACATCAAGTTTTAGGTTCTTACCTGAATAAGCTACAAGTTGTACCACCAAACCCTTCACACACCCTGCAACTGGGACCTCTCTAGAATCCATTGCAGTACACTTTCCATAAGTTGGTTTCACTTTAATGTTCAATTCATTCATGACTTCCAGAGGCATAACATTGCATGATGCTCCAGAGTCAAACATACAATTGTGCAATAGTCCGTCTTTAATAATAAATGTTGTAAAAAATGGATCAACATTTAACTGAGACTCAACTAAAGATGTCCCCAAGTAAACTTCAGGGGGTTCACCTATCTCCTCTAATGCTGGTGGTTTTTCTAGGTCTGCAAAGGTTGAAGGAGGAGTATTTATATTATTTATATTTATGCCTTGGGCACTTTTATCTTCCTCCAATCCCAAATACTCAAAAACCCTCTTCTTATGCTCAGGAAGCCTAAGCAATTCCACAATCAGGACAAAAATATTGATCTGACTCAAGACTTGGGCAATGTCATAGGGAATGTACTCTGGAAAAGTAGCATTTAGAGAACAGTTGACAAACTCATCATATGCAATAAGGTTTTTAACATTTTGGGCATGGACGGGAACACCAGTTCTACTTAAGACAACATGACCTTTTCCAAATGCATCTTTCTTTGGAGTTTGTTTTGGAACATTGGTGAGAATTGGGGTCTTTGGTTTGGCTTGAGTCCCTGCCCCTTTGACAACTTTACTTCTTGTGTTATACTCTTTTTCTTGGGCCACAACAACATTCATTAGCAGTTTTCTATCCTCTTCTAATGGAATTCCTCCATTGTACTTCTTAATCATTAGAGATCTTAGGTACTCAAAATCATTAATAGGAAGTTAAAAATTCTTGAACCATATCTATTTCTAAAGCATGAGAGGGAGGAAGAAGAGGAACCCGGTGAATCTTGTCCCAAAAACTTGCAGCAATTCTTGCACTTATTACTTCAGTTGAAGTTGTTCCCTTCTATGAGCTTGTAGAGTAGTCCACCATGCATGCATCATCATCAGTGTTATCATCATCATCAACTTCTTCAACTTACTAATCTACTTCACATGGCAGGTGGGTAAGAAGCATTTTTCACACCAATCTATTTGATTTGTCTCTTCAACAATAGTAAATATAGCATTTAGAGGATCAAGCACTACTTTATTCTCCCTAGCTTGGGGTTTCCTAGCTCCCATGAGTCCTTTACCTCTATCATCAGACCTCTGATCATTTCTAGGATGATTCACAAGTCTGTCTTGTCCTTGTTATCTATGCTAACCCTTGGAACCATGTCTAATTCCTTTCTCTGTCCTGGCTAGCTTGAAAGAGATTTCTTTGATAGCCCTGGCCAAAGTCCTTACAACTTCCTCGAGATCCATAATCTTACTTGATTTAGGATTCTCAGGATTGATCAGTTTAACACCCTCCCGCTTAGGCGGTTTTCTAACTACTTTGATGTTGTTCTCAATTTGCAGAGCCATGGTAAAGGCCTGCCTCAAAGTCATAAGGTTCTTATCCCTCAAATAGTAACCAACTTTCTTATCAAATACATCTGAATACTTTATCAGACATGATTCATCACATGGCCTCAAATTAATAGGCAGTATTCTCAATGTTTTGTTAAATCTAGTATTGAAATCATGCGCTGATTCATTCAGATTAATTTTTATGTTTTCAAACTCTGATAAAAGAAACCTAGGGTCTATTTTATCGCCGTACTGCATCCTAAAAGAATTCTTCATCTCTGTCCAGGAGTCAATGAAATTGTCTGGCAAATATTTATACCAATCCCTGGCATCTTCTTCTAGGGTATGTATAAATAATTTAATGTATACATCCTCAAACTCTATTTCAAAGTCCTCCATCATATTGACAAAGATTTTAAAGTTCTGATCACTAGTTATTGCATTATTTCCTTGAAACTTAGTCAATATTTTTCTTACATCCTGTGGCACAGCATTTGAGTAGCCAGCCATGCCTCTAAAATTGATGGGACCAAAATTATTAACGAAAAATGGAGGTCTGGGTGGAGGCTCAGCCATATTATACTGAGGAGGTGATTTTACAAGAGAAACAAAATGATTAGGAGTTAGGGGTCTGTGTGGTACAGGGATACAACTTTTAGAATGAATTCCCTCTAAAGGCTCTGTCTCTTGTAAAAATCTATTAGATTTTTAAAATATTACGGAAGACTGACAAGCAAATGTTTCAAACATAGATGAAGGACCTTCTCTAGATGGAGAATTCAATTCAACAAAGAGATTACCTGATTCAAAAGAAATAGAGGAAGTACTGCAATCTTCAATCATAGGCTGATCAATTTCACCAATGGATATCTCCTTTCTTGATGTTTGATCTCCAACCGCCTTCCAAATTCTTCTTCCTTATGAATTAGACTTTCCTAGCTCTTGAAACAATCTTCTTCTAGGGTCCTCTATGAAGAAAGATCTTCTTCCTTCTAGCTTTGCAGATATTAATGAAAAATCTCACTTGATATATGTTAAGACACTGTTATTTATAAAGAATTTAAATAGCATGAAGTCGCCACTAAGGATTTTCACCTTAGTTTGTGCAAATGCACTATGAAAGACCTATAAAATTTCTGTCAATACCAGATTCATGCAAAGATTTACAAGATCTTCTCTTCTTTCAGCCAAATTTATCAATGATGATACAAATCTTAGTGTAATAACTGTATAAGATGGAAATATTATACTCAAAACCGAAAACTTTGAACAATTCTTACAGATCTGAACAAATAATGATGTTTCAGCAATGTATTTGCACTTTAAAATCTGTAAAAAAGCATTACCAGGGTCAGTACATGTACACCTTTGTTTAAATACCTCTAAGGGTCCCCAGCAATGGTGCCATGAGTGTTGTTGATGGGCCAAATGGATACGAACTAGAAACAAATCAACAAATCAGTCTCGGTAATGCAAATCAGTTCCCCAGAAACAGCGCCACAATTGTTGGTATCCAAATTTGTTCTCCTTTCAGGTCAAGTATAAACACAGATTCGACAGGGAGCTTAGAGGTAGATAGATCATAGTGTTTCATTTTGTAGCCAGGGATGAGATCTAACTGGCCCTTTGTTACTCAAATTTTTGGAGAGATGGATAACACCTTTAAGAGGACTTGACCTATCCTCACTACTTTAGGTCGTTCCTCTTTGAATAGGGTGAGAGGACTCTTAGTGTAACCTCTGTTTGATGAATGAGATGGGGATATCCTTATTTTTCACAAATTCTATGAAGAGAACCTTGGGAAACTACGGTCAATACTCCATGATTTAACTCTTAAGATTTTTCACTACTAAATGATGGAGATACTTTCAACACAAGGCTAAGGTTAGTAAATACATTAAGAAATCTTGATTGTTTTGCATATTTTTACAATTAGATTTTGTTCCTTTGTTGATACACAGGGCAAACAGGGGTAGCTCAGGGTGGATACATGGTTTTTGAATAATTTTGGTGGGAGATATAGAAAGATAAAGTTGATTATACCAGATATTCAAAGGGACTTCACAACAATGAACAACTTCAATAACATAAAGCTTTAGAATAGTTAAGACATTCCTTCAACTAGAAAGTGTGCTTAAATGGAGGCCCATATCAGCATGTTTTCACACATTATTTGAGACTCCAACATGAAGGATCAAATTGAAAGACTCAATTAAACACAAAAGTTTCTGATTAATCACGCCTAAGGTACACCCAAAGACATACAGACAATCTTTATCAAAAAATGACAATGAATTGATTTTAAATTTGTTTATCTCATCCAAGATGAAGGCTCTTCTTGAAATGAAATTTCTAAGTACCATTAGACTGTCATAGGGATGAGATCCTATGTGATTTCACAAAAATTTCAATGTAAGATTGCAATAGGAATGAAAGAAACTTTTTACTGACATTCTAAAACAAAGAAGACACAAATTTCTAGAGATTGGACACAAATTAATTCCAAAATTGCTTGGATTCATCAACAGGGGAAAGCTTCCAAAGCAATCTTAGTACCTTTCAATGACTATGCATATGCAACCAACTTGACACGATAGAAAATATAACATAGAAATAAAATAATAGGTTATCTCGGCTTTGGTCTCTCACGAAGACGGTTTTCTCAAATTTTCACTAAGGAATTCAATCCCCAACCATTTGCAAGAGTATTCTCATTCCATTTATACATTTTACTCACTCAATTTTTCCCTCAAAAGAGAATAATATTCGAGGGACCTTTGCTTGTTACCAATTTGTTTCAGACAGATACGTTTAACAAATTTAGATCCAAAATCTGCTATGTGGACCAATTTTGAACTGATCATGTTTATTGGGCCCTTAACTACCGACTAAGATGTCGTGCCACAACTTTTCGAGAGTCATTTTGATCATTCTGATTCTACCATGTGAGAAATTACCTTTTTAATCATTTTTCAGAGTCTCTGCATAGCTGGACTTGATAGGGCATCCCTTTTTACTCTTGAGGCAATGCCTTTTTCACCTTTTACACCTGCACTTTCATCATTTCATCCTTTTTCCCTCTCTTTCCTCTACAATTCTACCATGCATCCATTTCCTCGGGTAATTCCCATTTTTGCGAGTACCTGAGCAATTCCCACTTGAAAATATTGACTTTAACAACCCTTGAACTCATAATTTAAGTTTCAAATCCATTCAATGGCACCTTAGAGATAGAGATAACAAGGAATTTCATCAAAAAACGATGAAAAATAATGCGTATTCACGTCTCTAGGAGTCTTAGAGAAAAAATGGAGGAAAAATAGGTGAAATGCACATAAAGTATTGATGATGCCCCTTTTCCACTTTATATCATAGTCGTCCATGTGTTTTCTTTGTGACACTATAAAGGAGAAGCACAAAGGCAAGTATCAAACAAGAACGGGCCTTCCACATGCCCTAGGCCCAAGAAAAACACCTTTTGGCCTTTGAAAAGTCTTGGTAAAAAAAGGAGCCAACAGAAGCCTCCAAGTTTCCTCCTAGCGCTTCTTCAAAATAAAACTTAGGTGCTAGTCCCAAAACATGTGTGGTCCCTTCATGTATCTTAGGCCTTTAGAAAGTTTCTTGAAAATTCTAAGTATGGGAAGACCCGGAAAAAAACTCCACATGTCTTCATGGCGCAACTTCAAGATGGTGCCCAAGAGTGAAGAAACTGAACAAGCGTGAGCTCACCATGTGTCCCAGGCCTTAGGAAATTGCTTTGAAAATTATAAGCATAAAACGGAGCTAGGGGAAGCCTCCACATGTCTCCCTATCATAACTGTTAAGGTGGGACCCTGATGCAGATCCTCAAATGAGCCCCAGCCCACCATGTGTCCATGGTCGGCAAAAAACTATACATTCTGTATGAAAAATATGTCTAAGTCTAGGAAAGGTAGTGAAAACCTCCACATGTCTCCCCGACGCAACTCACAGGACAAACCAAAAGGAAAATTTTCAAAAGAACGTCGGTCCTCCACATGGAAAATATTTGATTCTGAAGTGAGCCTTAGAGTTTCAAAGTTCCCCGCTGATCCACATCCAACCAAAAAGGGCCACATTTCCACAGATCCTGAGATATGAATTTGATTGGGAAAAATACACCCGTCAAATGGTAAAATGCAAGAAAATCACCGTTTGCACCCGGAAATGAATCCTTATTCAAGGATAGAGATTTTAGAACTGATATAATGCCTAAATAAGATACTCTAAGCCACATCCAATCACATTTCCATATTTATTTGGGACAAAAATTATAGGGACAAAAAAACATGACTGTGCAAAATGGAAGGAAAGGAAAAACCTGAGTTTTCACCCAAGTTATAGATCTTTTTCATGGACAGAGGAACGAAAAACAAATTTGGGAATTTTAAGTGATCCTCGACTAAGGAAGGGATTGATCATGGAAACCAATGGAGGAAAAAATTTTCATGCATCAATATGGGGAGATAGAAAAACACAACAGAGCCCACAAATTGAAGAATTTCAAGGAAAAATAGGGTGAGACTAATTTGATCACCAACAAGAAGAATTAGAATCATACCACCAATATGAGATGAAGGTGGGGAAAGATGTAACCAAACAAGTTATCTAGAATGAAGAACCAAACGAGGTCTAGTCATGATGGGCATCTTTTGATGGGAATTACAAGACCTAGGTTCCTTATTGTCATAAGTATGAGTAACAATGCGATAATTAGTTATGGTTGGAATTATTTAGTATAAACTACTAAACCTACATGGTGATTGAAATCCTTCACAGTGAAGAAATTTCTATGTCCATTCGAGTAGGGTAACAAGAACAAACTAGACATTTTGTAAAAAAAATGAGTTATCGATCGAAAGATACAAGATTTACAAGTTTATGCTCTGCTATTTATTTTAGTTTCTAGTAAAACAAAATTAAGTTCTCTTGCCTTAACCATACAAAATAAAATGAAAGGGGTTTGGATTTAAGCACCTACTAGTATGAATCACAAGCTTAAGCCCTCATATGACCAAGGCTAAGGATTTCAATGGGTGTTTGCATAACTTGATATTTTTTCAACTTAAGTCTTGTGGTAAAAATAATATGTTTGATTAAATTCTCATCTTAGAGTTTATTATTATGAAAAAGAAAGGTTAATTTAAGGATGTAATTTTGGTATAAAATTATGATCTTTTTTTTGTGAGAAGGAGAAAATGTAAAATATAATCATAACTTGTAAGAGACAAGTTGATCAAATCCTAGTGATTTTATAGATCTTTAAAAAAATGATGTTGTTGTCCTCAAGGTTATTGTTTGGTGAATAACATGTTGACATGTGAAGGGTCAATGCAGATTTATGCTTGAAGTTTACATATTAAATAATGGTTGAGTGTGTACATGGGTCATGATTAAAATCATTAATGACATCATGTTGCATTTGTAATGTGTTTTATGTTAATACAAGTAATTTAATATAAATTTGAATTAAATCTAATTTAAAGTAACTAATGTAATAAATGATGTAGAAATCATAAAATATGTAAATGAAAAAGAAAGAAGCAAGTAATAATATGAAACCCTATGAAAGTGAGAGAGATTTATGACTTATTTTGTTTCTGAACGATCAATAATTGTTCTCGACTGAGGAACTATTGAAACAAACTGTGAGGAATGTTTTCAGGTATCACTGGAGGATTTGGAACCCAGAACATTTTTGGAAAGAAGCACCCATGGGAGGATAGGAGAGCCCAAGCGATAGTGACTAGATTTTTGCACTAGTGTCTACCCAAAATCTTAGGTTATGATATTTTCTATGTAAGAAGAGCCTCATTTTTCAACTATATTTTTCAATATGGATTTTTTCCCAATATCGTTTTTCACACCTTTAACCTGCAAAGAAATATATCTAGTTGCACATGTCAATAGACAATGTCAAATCCTAAATATAAATATGTAGTATGTGGAGTTTGATTGACCTCGGTGGTCACTCAAAGAGTGAAATTAGTACCGAATGTTGTGATAAATTTCAGATTTCATGGAATTTTGCATGTGAAAGTGTGTGTAATAGTGCCCTTGTGCAAGTTACATAATGATAACGGGCTATATCTAGAGTATAATATATTTATCTAATGAGTGATATGGGATAGAATAAACTTACCCTTCTATGTTGTGTATTCAGAGTGATGTAGCCATTACCCCTTATGTGGATGTGTTAGACTGATGCTTTGTAATGCTCTTATGCCTTTGGATACAAGTGTAATGCCTCGTAAGTGGATACATTATTGGATAAACAAAAATCTACCTTCAACATTTTTTGGTGAAATAGAACTATTGTACCAAAAATAAAATAGTAAATCTCCCTTCAACATTATTTCAAATCATTATGATAAAAAAAAATCAACTTTCCACTGCACATGATCATCCAAGGCACAACTGGAACAGAGAAGGCAATCCTAATATTAATAGCATAAAATATGATTCATCTTACTTGTGGAATCCATATAATCACCCATCTTATTACGTGGTAGAAAATGTATTATGACCTTCAACATACATCCATCAATTGTTCATATATGACTTCAATCAATATACATAAACGCAAGAGAAAACAAATGTTGAAATCAAAATATAGGAAAAGCATTATATTTATGTACAATATTTGTAATCTAATTCAATGCACCCCCTTTTCCAATGCTCACACAATAAAAACAGAAATGTTAAAATTATAGTGATTCATCTCTACATCATTCTTGTGTATCTTGCTTTCCTTTGTTGTGTTTATATGTAATATTCTCTTCATTGGTAGTCATTTGTTTTTAAGGAAATAAATAAAAATATCGTACTCTATATTGAACCAAAAACATACTTTCCAACAAGATTTCAATAAATGTAATGTTTATGGTTGCTGAGTTTTGAGGAACCTTCACTTTTTTTGAATTAAAAACAAAACTTTCAATTATATTGCTTTTAGACTTCCATATTGTAATTTCAATGACACAATACACATTACCAACATTGGCTAATTATGGTTGTGTGGGTAGGTGGAGATGGTTTAGTGGTGGTGCTATTATTTTAGGGGACTGCTAAAGTTACGCAAAATTTAAGTTGAATTTATTATGCTTCACCGAATCTTCCTTTTCATTTATTGTTTTTGTTGGTCCATGCTAGGTGTGAGAGGAAATTTTCCTCCACTTGCTTAGTTTTTCATTCTTTGTTGGCTGGAGGTGGGTCGAATTTGTGGCCACCTAACATTTCTTTATTTTGGTTTCATTAAAATCTAATTTTTCTTTTAACTATGGGTCTTCTTATGACAAAACCAGAATTTGGTTTCTTGTAATGTATCCATTGTTTCATTCTAGACTAGTTCTAATTTAATGCTTCTTTAAGCTCATGTTTGTAAAGATGAAACACCAATTTGAGTGGCTAGCTATGTGGGCTACTAAGGGACCTGGTTTTGTGATATTTCGTGGGTGTTGTGGCTTGGTACTTGCAAGAAATTTCTTTTACTGGTGTAAATCCCCTCTTCTCCACTCTTTCCGCATACTCCCAGACATGCCAAAACAGGCCTGGAGCTGAACTTAGACACCAAACAAGTATATTTGAGGAATAATGTCAAATGTTACGGTTAATTGAGTGTCCTAGACATTTTTGCAAGTCATGGAGCCTATTACAGGTATGATAAATATTACTCTTGTCCAATTTTTCCCCCCTCGGGAAAAATTGATCAACATGACCTTGCAAGCAGAAGGAATGGATGATAGTTTGGCCATGCAAGCTTATAATCATTTCCAAAAATCAAGTTACAGTCGAGCTTGGTAATGTAATGGCGTCAAAGGAATGGCAGGGGAATATCGAGGAAGATCAAATCTTGAAGGGAAAAATGGAGAAAAGGCTCGAAGTTTTCGGCCTTGGCATTTTCAGCATTTCAGAAAAGACAGGGCAGAAAAATGATCCAAAATGTCTGAAACCTGAAACTCTGAAAGTCATAAATTTCAGACTTTCAAGTTTTGGGGTTTCGGAGAAATCAGAGAGCAGAATCAGAAAAATGGTAAAAAATATCCCAAGTCTGAAAGTCTGAAAAATTGACCCATACAAGGAAATTGAAGAATTTTAATTGGGTGTGTATTGTGTACACGAAGAAAATTCACCCATTCCTAACATCACTAAGGTTGAACAAAAGGATGAAAATGAATTTTGGAAACTATTTTTCGATGGTTTGAGAAGAAAACAAGGTGTTGGAGGAGGTGGAATGTTGATTTCACAAAAAGACATTGAATATTATTCATCTTTTCATTTCTAGTTTGCTTGTTCAAAAAACATAGCTGAATATGAGGCCTTGATTCATGGACTTCATTAGGCCAGGAAAAAGGGCATAAAGAACTTACAGGTGTTCGGGGATAGCGAGATAATCATCAATGAAGTCAGGGGACAACATGCTACAAAGAATGACCTACTCAAGAGTTATAAGAATATGGTATGGGACCTCATCGAGGATTTCGAAGATTTCAACATTGTGTCCATACCTAGGAAGAAAAATGAAGCCATAGATAGGCTTGGAGTAGTTGGAGCAATGTCTGATGTGGTTGACAACATCAAAAGGAAAAAAACACAACCACATATCCATGTGATTGTGAGGCCAGCAATTCCAGATAATAACAAAAGTTGGAAGGTGTTTGAGAACGATCAATAGATAATCAATTTCTTACAAGAAGAGGCTGAATTCTCAACTAGGAATCAGGAAAGACTAGAGCAGCAGTACAGGGATCAAGTAGTGTAGCTGTGGACAAACAAGCTTCCCACTTGGGTTTAGTAACATTGGAGTGTATCTTCAATCGTACTGACTAGTTCCATAAGGAAAAGGCTAACATACAGATCAAAGGAGAAGATTCAAAGACAATCCCAGTTGGGGAAGGCAAAACACTTCAAATCGGTAAAGTGGCCACTGAACAAGAAAAATCAGATTTCATATAGCTTTGCAAGAATTTCTAGATGTCTTCGCTTGGAGATATGAAGACTTGAGAGGATTCAACCCGAAGTTGGCACAACATACCATAGAACTGGATCCAGATGTTAAGCCCATAAAGCAGAAGCAAAGACTAGTAAACCCTCACATTGAGCCTCTAATGAAGAAAGAGCTAAACAAGCTAATAAAGGCAAGCATTATATTCCCAATCAAGCACTCAAGCTGGGTTGCAAACTTGGTACCAGTCAGGAAGAAGAATGAAGAAATCATGCTATGCGTGGACTTCCGAGACCTCAACAGGGCATCTCTCAAAAACCATTACCCACTTCCTTCAATAGAGCAAATATTGTAAGTGGTATCCGGTTTAGAGAGATTATCTCTCCTAGATGGATACTCAGGGTATAACCAGATAATGGTGAAAGAATATGACCAGTTCAAGATAGCTTTCACCACCAAATGGGGCACCTATGCCTATAGGAAGATGTCATTTGGGCTATCAAATGCTAGAGCCGCTTTCCAAAGGGCAATGGATATGGCATTCAAGGGGTTGATCAATGAAATAGTTCTGATATATCTTGACGACATCATTGTATTCTCCAAAAATGCATCAGATCACCTCTTTCATCTGAGACAAGCATTTCAGAGGTGGAGAAGGTTTGGGGCATCATTGAATCCCAAAAAATGCATATTCTTGTCTCACGAAGGAAAACTTCTAGGCCATATTATTTCAAAGGAGGGATTGATGATTGACCTAGAAAAAGTTGAGGTAATTGGAGCATTGCCCTTGCCAAGTCACAAGAAGGCTCTTCAGAGCTTCTTAGGAAGGATCAATTTTGTCCATAGGTTTCTTCCAAACTTTACAGCTCTCGTAAAGCCAATAACATTGATTTTAAAGAAGAGCATGGAATTTAAGTGGACAACTGAAGGCAAGGAAAATTTTTAGGCAATAAAAGAGGCTATATCTCAAGCTCTGACTCTTGTCAATCCAGACGTCTCCAAGGATTTCATGCTATATGCCTTTAGTAGTGGGGAAACAATTTGTGCAATCCTTGGTACAACAAAACAAAGAGGGATCAGAACAACCAGTTTCTTTCTTCAGTCAAGGCTCTGAGGAATATGAATCTAGGTACTCCTTCATTGAAAAACATGTCCTTGTAGTGATCAGAATCTTAAAGAAATTCAAGCACCTAGTCTCAAAAAACAAGATCCAATTGTTGGTCTCTCATGCAGGGATCAAGGACTTCCTTATAAACAAGGATCTGAATGAGAAACATGCAGGATGGATCACTCTTGTCATGGAATATGACATCAAAATTAAGGTCACTAAACTAGTCCGTGGAAAGGGATTACATGAACAACTAGCTTCGAGTCAGCAAGTTGAAGCAGGTGATGAAAAAGAGACTGTCTTGGTACTACAGGATGGTCAAGAACAAAAAAATGATGATGTGCCCCTTCCTTGTTAGACTCGGAATATGATGAACTTCCTACAGATAGGCCTATGTCCTCCAGAAATGAGCAAAGTAAAGAGGAGATACTTTAGATTACAAGTCCTTCCATATGTGCTTGTTGATGGTGTTTTATTCAAGAAGGACATCAATGGAGTTCTATTGAGGTACATTGGGATAGGTCAAATTGAGAGGGTGTTACAAGATTTTCATGATGGAAATTCCAGAGGACATTTTTCCCCATGGGTAACAACTCTCAAGATAATGAAGGTACGGTATTATTGGCCCACAGTGTTTAGTGACTTCTATACATGGATAAGAAAGTGCAAGAAATGTGCACTCTTCACAGGCAAAGAAAGATTAGCAGCACTTCCATTGCACCCAATTTTGGTTGACCCACCATTTATGCAATGGGGATTGGACTTCATTAGGGTCATCAATATAAACTCAAGCCAAGGGCACAAGTGGATTCTCACGGAAATTGACTATTTCACCAAGTGGACCGAAGCAATAGTGCTCAAAGAAGCAAATGAGTCTAACATACTAGACTTCTATGAAGGAATAGTGACCCGGTTTGGTGTTCTTACCACTATCATATCAGACAATGCATTAGCATTCATAGGTTCCAAGATTACAGAATGGGCTATCAAGAATGGAATCTACTTGAGCACATCTTCAAACTATTACCCGTAGGGAAATGGACAGGCAGAGTCCACGAACAAGAATTTTCTAAGAATCATCGGAAGGACTTTTGATGAAAACCAAAGAACATGACATACCAAGATAAAGTCAGCGTTATGGGATGATAGGATAACACCAAAGAGGTCTACAGGTAATTCTCCCTACAAGATGGTCTATGGAAAAGAGGTAGTTTTGCCTATATCATTAGAACTACCTGCATTGGAGCTCATGAAGTAGTTGGAGTTGTGTAAGTTTGAACCAATGGAGCCCAGGTATGTAGAGTTTATGGAATTGGAAGAAATAAGAGAACATGTTGTTCAAACGATTGAGAAAGATCAGGCCTTAATAAAAATATGGTTTGATAAGAAATCAAGAGAAAGGAACTTCTAGGAAGGGGACATAGTTCTAAAATGGGATGCAGATCAGGCAAAACCAGGAAGGAATTCCAAGTTTTATTCCATTTGGAGTGGCCCCTACATGGTCACGGGATGTAAAAGTAGTAATGCCTTCCAATTTTCTACGTTGGATGGAGAAGAACTTCCGATTCTGGTTAACAGAATCTATCTTAAACATTGCTACTAAAAGGAAAAGGTTTACCCTTGTAAATATTAGCCTAGTTTTCAATTCCTCTAAGTGTGTATGCACATTGTCTTGTTATAGTTAGGTTTCGGTTTACCTAAGTGCTTCGGCATAGGTTTTGTTGCTCTCAGGTTGAATTTCTATAGTTCAGCATGCTCTCGAAGAAGGAGTTGCGGTATCAGGCTCGGGATCAGAGATCAGGTTGGTTTCAGGTTATTACTTATGACTCCATGCCCAATGGATTGCTAAAAGGCACTGACTCTACCTAGCAGGCAGGTGATCCTGTTGAGTCATCAAATTGTTGTAAATATCTCCCCCCCGGGTAGATATAGACAAATATAAGAATATGGAAATCAAAGAAACTCAGAGCCTGATTTTTATTGCGTCACCAACAGCGGAAGGCACGGGTAAGAGGCACATGACAGAAAAGGATGTCGACAAGGAGTCGACACGAGGATGGAGTGCCAAGGGAATCGGTTAGGGCAAACACGAAAAGGGAGGGCGACATGAAAAATGGATGCGCCCAGGGTGCACAGGAAAAGGATGTAACACGAAGAGGACGCGCGCAAGGCACAGGTTAGGGCGCAAAGAAAATAATGTTCAACAACAAAGATGGATGCCGCCAAGGGCAGGGTTAAGGCACATGAAACAGAGTGTCGACATGGAAAAATTCAGGCCTTTGTGAGGCACATAAGGGGAGTCAAGCATAAGGATGATGTGCCAAGGGGCCATTAGGAGGCGCAACAGTTTGAGGCGCTGAAAGACGCAACCCTGAAACAGATATTCGAGGGAAAGAAATGGTAAAGGGAGCTAGGGATTCAGGCAAGGTGGAATTTTGAGAAAATCGTACGAGGTCATTGGGAAGGGGTCGGACAACACAAAAACGGGACAAGGACAGACAAAAAAAACGGGGACAAGGGGAAAAAGGGAAAAGGTGGGGGGGGGAAAAAAAAAAAAAGACACGATCTTCGTTTTTTTTTCCCGTTGTTTTTCCCTGTTTTCCTTTTTTCCTTTCCCACTCCTTTCCCCATCGATCCAATACAATGGATGTATGAGTGTGTAATTGGGTGGAAAAAGTTCTTAAAAATGCAAAATACAGTTTGACACTTTTAGTTTGCCTAAGGCTCTCACCTACGTCATAATGAGAGAAATTAAATGCAATTGGAGGTGGTTGGGGTAGGTTTGGAAAAAAAAAAAGTCCTCTCATCTATTCCATCTCTCATTCTTCCTATAAAATGGTAAGGAGCGGCTTATCTAAGGTTGGAAATCTTGTTTTGCCCCTCCCGTATTCTCTTTGGCAGGTGAATTGTGGGTTCAACCTCATTAAAAAACTATAATGCAAACTTTGTCTGGTGGCATGTGTAGTGTGTGTATCAATATTGGAGCAAATAATTCATGTAGCGGCTGATTCTCAACCCTCTCTGTGTCATGTACATCATCTTGATCTTTCATTACATATGGTTATCTGTGCATGATCTTGCATGCATCTTTATGGGTTTGTTTTATTGGCAGATAGGTGGTCTGCTTCATCGGTGCATCACCTTGTAGTTAGGTTTTATTATGCTATTCTACCCTGTCGCCTTGGCAAGTTAGTTTAGGTTTTGAGTAAACCATCTGCATTTTTACGTGTGCATATAAATAGAGGAATAGGACAGCCTTTCATCCGGAGAGCTTTGCCATTTTCGCAAGGTCCCACACTTAGGAAAAGGCTCAATGTTATGCAATCACACTAAGAGTCTCAACCCATCGAGTTGCAGACATTCATGGGTGCTGTGATTCGCCATCAACAGTGAGCCTTAGAGTTTTTAAAAGTGCCCCGTCGAGCCGCATCCAACCAAAAAGGGCCACGTTTCCACTGATTTAGAGATGTAAATTTGATGTGGAAAAACACACCCGTCAAACCGTAAAAATGTAGGGGAAAACCCCATTTGAGCCTGGAAATGATCCTGCTTCACTGGCAAAGAGTTTGGAAATGATATAAGGTCCATAGTGGTTCTCCAAGCCACTATCCAATACATTTCCACCTGATATTGGGACAAAAAAAGATGGGACAACAAAAAGATGACTTGATGGGAAACAGAGGGAAAAGGAAAACCTGGTTTTACGCCTAAAGTTCAGACTCTTTCATATTGACAGCGAATGGAAAAACAAATTTTGGACTTTAAGTGAATCCTCGGACAGGAAGGGGACTAAGCTGGCAACCCAAATGGAGGACAAAGGTCTTCAAGCACTCATACAGGGAGATAAAAAACATGCCAGAGGCCGCAACTGAGGAATTTTAATGACCAATGGGCGACGACTGATTGGTACCAAAACAAATAAACATGGATCTTAGAGAAGACTCCCAACTTGATTTTGATTATTCTATTCTGATCATCTCCTTTTTCAGCCCTCATAAGCATATTCTTCATATCTCTTGAATAGTGACCTGACATGTGACTTATCGTCTCTTACCAGAAAAAATTATTATGATTCTTCTCTTGACTATGTCCTCTTCCACTTGAGTTTGACGAACCGATGGAGCATAATGCAGACATGCGAGACACAAGACTCGACGCGCAGACGCGGTATCTTGTAGTATGTGGAGACGGCATTCTAGGGTGGTCACCGAGGCGCCATAAAACGAAGGACAGTCTTTTAACGAATTCCTGATAGCTGTGAAGAAATTTTTTGATCTACAATTGTATGTGATCTATTCAACCTTTGTTCATATTTATTAGTGATACATTCAACTCATCAATTGAAAACTTACTTAGATCCTTAGTTTCTTAGATAGAAACTACCAAAGGATCAAATTTTGCAGAAAAAATTAAAAGAAATTATTCAATAATCCTTTTGTCTTCAATAGTTTCACCATGAGATTTAATTTGATTGACTAAACCAACTACAACAGAAATTAATGATTCTAAGAAATATAAATCTTCCATTGACATATTTTCCAAATCCCTTCGAAGTAATTATAATTTTGCACTTTTTACTTTCTCCTTACCTTGATACACAACTTGGAGAGTGTCCCATGTTTTATTTGATTTACTATTTGTTTCCACACTTGGTAGGATGATTTCATGCATGTCTTGATGAATATAGAAGAAATATTTTCCATTTTTTCTTAATTCCTTCAAAGTAATTTTCGCAATTTGTGAGATTGCATTATATGTTGCTTCATCTATGGGCTCTTTGTAACCATTCTCTAAACTTTCCCACACATCTTGGGATTTAAATAGTACCATCATGGTTAATTACCAATACTCATAATTAGTTTTTGTAAATTACGGTGTCTGCACACCTGATATAAAATCCATAACTTTTTGTCAATTTAAAAATTGTTGAAAAACACCGCTTTGATACAAATTTCTAAAAAATAGGTAGATTAAAAAATAAAAAACAGAAATAAATTAAAGAAACATTGCAATTCAAATCAATACTTTTATATATATATATAAAATCAGAAAAAGTAACAAAATGTGTACCCTAAATTCCCACATTAAATTGCATAAAATAGGATCTAATAAAATAGATACAGAAATCAAATTTATCGCTCATATACCGTAAATTATCAAAGGGAGCATATTTTAAGGAATGTAAAGGCCATTCGATGTTACGTGGGAAGAGTTTTATCTTCTGAAGCACTGAAAAAGTTTGGACTGTAGTCAAGTTTACTAATTGTCTTAAGTTTCTACATTAGTCAAGTTTATAAATATTTCTCTGTGTGAAAAACATGATGAGGAGATAGATCATTTATTTTTTCAGAGGTGGGGAGGAGGTAGTTTTATTTATAAGAAGTACTTGTGTAAGATGAGAAATGTTATAGTGGTGCATTTTAAAGGAGTCATCTCTATTGGTTAGTTGAGCTTTAATTTTAAATAAATGTATACGGTTTTTTAGTAGGAACATCATATCAAGGGGGGAACCTTTGGAATAAGACTATTTTTATAATAAATGTATATATTGATTTTTTAAATATGATTAATTATAATCAATTTATGTGGTCATGTTGTACTTATAACCTCTTCGTCTTCAGCATAAGTTTTTGTTCCTTTCCTTTCACTCCATCTCTAACTGAGGATAGAGAAATATTTGTATTGCTCTTTCATATCCTAGTTTTCAATTTAAATATAGATGGGGATAGAATGACGCCAATTTTTTGAATTTTTTTTTCAATTTATACATAATAAAATTAAATTTATACGTAACTCTTTATATTTCATATTTGCAAGTTAGAAAAATGATACCCACTCACATTTTGTATGTTTTAAGAAAAGTCTATATTATAATTCATGTCACATTTAGTACATTTTGATAAACTTGTATATTTTAATTCATTTACATTTTTTTATGTGCATACCACGTTAAAGGATTACATGCAATATAAAAAAATAGAAATAATAACCCCATTTGATAATGTTAAATATATATTTTTTCAATATTTTATCCTACATAGTGTAGATAAACAATAAATGGAAATATAAACATACTAACAAGAATAATACCTGTTAAAAAAATTAATTTTAACACTACATTTTTAATATTCTCAAATATTTTTCATAACATGCATGCTAGTGTATGTAAATATATAATTTTTAGCATTTAGATAGAATCAATATTTTATAAAATCTAGATATAATTCTTTGATTTTTTATAATTACTATAAATTTTTAATTATTTTTTTATCGAGCAATGCCCAATTGGGCACTAGATTACATATTTTAATGACATCTTTTCCTAAGTTCCGGAGGGAACATATAGATTAAGCGATATAAATTAAATGAAGAAACTAAACCAGTGAGCACCTTGAGTTAAGCAGCTATAGTTAAGGGGTATACATAACATCAAAGTCACCCAAACAACGATCTTGGCCTCAACCATTTGACTCTCTATGTTGGGTATCTCAAGGCCTTGCACTCAGCAAGAAGTGATCCCTAGAGGGCTCCATGGGAGCCAGCGTCATCACCAATAATGGTAAAAAAAAATATATGGGGACCATACCCTAGGAAAAAAGGGGAAAAACCATAGATACAACAATAGAGAGCATAAAAAAAGGGTCTAAGAACAAGTATGAACATTGGATCCCCAAGAAAATAAGTAGCCACACTACCTCATAGAAACATTAAACAAAAAAATAAGCACATAGCTAGATGCTAGCCTGAATGTAGCAGAAACACAATGCAAGAAAAAAAGGGGGCCTCCTACCCTCATTAACTAATAAAAACATAGAAACAAGATAGGAATCATTCTTTATCTAGGCTGGTGGTGAGATTTGGTTTGGCTCTTTTCTTTCTCCTATCCACCACCATCCAATCCTTGTTACTTTCTTCCTAGGAAACTGGAAAAACTACTTCAAGATTCCTAATAGGAATGTGACCTTGCACTCTTGGGCCAGAATCCATTGTAGAATCAGTAGTGACCTTTTAGTTAGTGGGATGTGAAACTAATTCAACATTGGATTTTTGTAGATTTTAATTCATAGCCATTGAATCCTCCAATAGATATGTAAGAGGAATAAGCGTGAGATGATCAGGAAGAAAATCCTTCTACCTCATTGTTTTAGCATTTCGATTGCATCTGTAGTGCTTGTAATCGTCTGATAGATTGCCCGTTTGGAAGTAATGTCGACATATAAAGGCTAAACCCTCATAGTTGATCCTCTGCACCCAATTCCTCCCACCAATTTGCAAATTGATTTATGCTAGAAGGTCTAGAGAGGTGTCCAGATCCACCAAGATTCTTGCATAGGTTATGTGAATTTGGTAAGAGGTTTTAATATCTAATTTTTCAAAATATCCTAAAGTATCCCCAATAGCAATAAGGCATGATTTTTACAAGAGTTGTAGAGGGAGCCCTGGTAAGTAAATCTATAGAGGATAGGTATCAAAGGAGTATTTTAGAGGATCAAATGATGGATACCAGGGCTTGATCATGAGCCCATGTTGACCCCAAACCCAATACAGATAACAAATTAAATCCCTTTCTTTAGGGGTTTCAAAGAAATTAACAATGGATTATATACCAGCTTAACCACCATGGTAAAGCTTGATACGCTACCTTTACTTTTTCGCGCAATCTCGACGAAATCCACCTAGCGCACGATGTAGAATAGTTTAGGCAACCAAATTTTGCTGTACCTATGTCAGTTCATGAATGTTCCAAGTCTAGGAGACCAATTCCACCTCTCCATTGAGGATCCCCACTTTTCTCATAAATCCTACCTTTAACTCCTTCCGCATCCCCCCAGAATACTTTTTGAGGGTGAAGGGCTACTATGTTATAGAATCCCTTTGAACTACACTATCTTCTTGCGGTGGAGGACACCACGCTAGCCCCCAAAGGCACTACGAAGATCGACCAAATCCCACAACCCTCACATTTTTGCCCAACTCTATCACTGTTTCCCCTGATTGATGCTTTCACCCCCCCATATAGGGGTAGCATCCAGATTTCATATATATATTAGCATCCATTGTATTCACTTGCTCCCACATGATACCAACTGTCTAGGATGATTTGCAGGAGAAGAATGAGCTTCTCTTTCTTTTGGGCAACCCACCCCACCGCTGTTTCATCCTTACACATCCTAGACTACCTAGTTTCATAGATCGCTGCATCCTACTCCCCCCCCAACTGGTTTTTTTTTCACAATTCCACTCCAACAACATACGCGAGAGGAGCCATGGATAAATATGTAAATAGTGCAGCACAAACACTATATCTCCATACGACCCCACGATTAATATTTGTCCAGAGACCGCTTTATGGGCCTGAGCGTCTTCCAGGGAACCTGTCGTCACCCACTCATTCTGTCTGTGCTAGCAGGATGGGATCCCCATAGCCTGTGATTTTTAGGGTTCTTGTTTAGGGTTTTCGACGTGCGAAGTCACTGCAAAATTAAATTCTAGAAGTATTTATTCTTCTATGTGTCGTATAAAACTCTTTTACCAATTTACCACTGTCAGTATCTTCATCAACTATATTATTTCTTCAATTATTCAGACATTTTCTTCATTTTACGTTTAATTTATTGTTAAGCCATTTTGTCAATATGTTTCCCTTCCCCTTAATTCCCATTTTATTACTTGTGCACCCTTTTCCCTCCCATCCTTCATTGTTGACGCTATCATTATCCGACTTGTGGCTACCATATTAATTCTTATTTCGCATTATTGGCACATCCTTACCCCTTTCCATTTTATATGTTAATTTTATATTAGGTGGGTTCGGCCTTGGCTCGTTTCTTAGGTTTTCCATTAATCAGCCATCAGTGCTCAACATATGTAATCATAGCGGTAGTCGGTTACTCACGTCTGCAATCATTTTGTTCACTCGGGATGTATTTTGTAGTATTTATCTTTTATGTGTTTGGTGTAGCCCGTCTGCCCCCTTTGACCAGTTTCGGTCGATTTACTTACGCCCTGCCCCCATTCGTATAGGCATCATTGAGATCATCATTCGCACGAATTACTTATGTCGTTATTTGGTGTCCGATATTTCTGTCATCCTATGCTTAGTATTATGTCATATACAGTATATTCATTAAATTCGGTGGTTATCAGTATCTTGCAACTATAGGACACAACACCCTTGTTCTCCCAAACCTTTCTTTTGTAATTCGTGACCAGGTTTTCCTGCTCCTTCACTCCCCCTTTTTTTCTCATGCCTCCTATTCTATATTTTTTGGTGAGCGCATCAAGATTTTCTGCAATAATTTTGAGTGGTGTGTTGAAAATTCGAAGGCAAGTAGATTATCCCCCTCAAACTTTGTTTGTAATTGTAATTTTTTTTTGCCTTCGCCCTTTACCAACAGTTATATGCAATTTATGTGTTATTAATAATAGGTTACATTAGGGTGAACATTAGTTGGAAACTGCTTTCAACATTACTTTAACATTTCAAGAAAGAAGATAAAAATTACTTTTGACCCATATCCATTCTCTGAGGTTATAAATATTGGCACCCGAAGTCCTGATTGAAATTATGACAACCTAACATTTGAACTACTGGTGACTCCTTGAAATTCTTTTACCATCAATGGGGCAACATGGAGGGGCATCTTCTGGCAATGACGCGAAAAAATAAATCCACTCCACACACCCCGGTAACCAAAACCTGAATAAGGATGAGACTACAAGTTTAGGATATTGAGAGTCAGAAGGGACTGTACTTACCAGAGTACCCACGGTAGGGTTTACTTCAATGACCTATTTATAGGTTAGTATGTTACAGTCTGAGTTAGCTTCTGTCGAAAACCTAGAAGGTAGAGTGGTTCGCCCTAAGAAGTGCTAGCACAATGATTGGACACGATTGGGGATTTAATTCAACAATTTAGTTACAATATCATGGGTCAATCTATATCATTTATCTAATCAGCCATACACTCAATCATACTCATATTAACATGTGTGAATCTTTAGGTCAAAGTAATTAGAACCATGTCGAGCCCAGTGTTAGTTTGTCAGTGTTCTGAGATTTGTGATCTGACAACTAATACATTTGATTTGTAGCTGCACTCACCCATGTCAATAGTATGGGTATGTGGTGGGTTGATCTTGCTTCTTTGGGTTTGTGTTCACTTTCCTCGCATACATTGGACTTTCCCCCTCCGGATAATGGACAAGCCACGATTGTTTACGCGCCCTTTGACCTTGCTGCTTGGGTTACTGACAGTTCTGTGTATTTGCAGTGCACACACCAATTTCTAGCACCGGGTGATTTGAATTACTATTGTTCGAGTATTGTTATTTACAACTTTTGCACATCACTTCGTGAAAGTCGCTCCTTTGTTTATGGAGCTATTTTTGGTGGGGCCCCTAGTGTCAGTGGTTTCTGCGTTTTTGATCGAGCAGTGGATTAGACCCTATGCAAACAACAACTTCTTCAGACTGTACTGATTTTTTTGAGCTGAGCTCATTGGGATGCTTGAAGTGGGTTCTGTACTCTCTTACTTTGTTGGTAATGGTTGCGGGCTAACCTGTGGTGTCTATTTTTTCCCTAGTTATATTACATGAATACCTCATCAGGGCTAGGTAGGCCGACTCATTACTATGGACATGACCACATCTATTTGGGCTCCACTAGCTTCACTGAGCCCGGGGGTGTTAGAGTAGGTATATACCTTAGCTCATGTTCACCGAGGTAACTTATTGTTACTTCCTATTGTATTTATCCTCACCCACTTATGTGTGTGGCTATTTTTTATCTTATTTAGATATTGGAGCTATTATCTAGTTGGTAGGTATAGTTCTTTCCTTGGATCTATGGTATAAATACCCATCCTTGATGTCTATAATTCTATCCTAAAATCAATGGGTCTTGCACTATTCGCTTGATGACTAGTTTTGTATTTTCCTTCCATTTTGGCTTGCATCTACTACCTGCACCCGAGTCTCTTCCGATTGTTTATTCTTTTGCCCCATATTTACGTAAGGCCCATTCTCATGTATTACATTGAGTTCCGTAACCTACTATATGTATTTGTTGTTCATTGTTTATTTTAAGGTTTTAGGTAAAAGTCATTAGATGGTGAAGTGATTTTGTACATCTTATTAATCGTGGGTTTGATTGAGACCCTTGTGTTGGTTGTACGATCTGGTATCGTACATTTCATGTTCAGAACAGGATATGCTAACTTGACATCCTGTCTGAAGTTTTATTTTGTACCCCACATAAATAATTATTTTGTATCGCCAATGTTTTTTGGGATTTTGGTGTATTTTTTTTTTGTTCTGCTGTGAATTTTTATGCAACACAACAGAGGCTGCCATTGGATGACTTGAAGGCCCGGACGAAAAACACCGGAGTAAGACATCGACCATGTAACAACTTGTAGCCAATTGTTGGAGGACACCCACTTAAATCTTAGCCCTGGTCATATGGTATGGTCATATGATGGCTTAAAAACTTGGGATTCCTACTAGTAGGTGCTAAACTTCACCCCTTTTATTCTTTTAGTGTGTGGAGGGCATTGCAACAACAGACAGGTTATTTTTGTTTAGACGGTAACTCAAAATATGATACACAGAGTCAATATTATTAAAGCCTTTTACATTTTTGATCGGAACTCAGTTTTTGTAGTGCCATTTGTACTAAAGTGCCTTGTTTTTTTCGTGTTCTTTCATTAGAAATATTTTTTGAGATTGCACTATAAATTATATTAAGTCCAAATATGGAGGCAGTGTTGGTAGCAATTGTGGATGCATTTTGGCTGAGCCCGAACATCTAAACTTTTGGGAGTTGTAATTTTGTACCTACTCATGGATTCTGAGCATGCTATGTGTTCTCTGCAGTCTCGTGGATTTCAAGAGGATATTGTAAACTTTGGAAGTAAATAGATTTCTCAAGAATTAAATTCTCTTCATAATAACTCATTCATGCATAAGCGATAACAATAATCACTCTATTCCTGCAGACAAAATTGTTCTAGCCACTACACATCACAATCCCTTACCTTGTCGCCGACAAACAACCATATCATTGCTCCTAGTCCAATTGTATGGTGTTGCTCCTGTACCACCACTCACATTGATATGCCAGTTTTTGAGCCTGAACCTAACTTTTGATGCATCTAAATTACATTGTGGAGGTTGTTACTGCATGCTGTCTTCCACTATCTGTGTCTATACAATACCACATATTGTGGGATCCCTAACTTTTTCTCCAGCGCATGGCTTTTTTGAGAACACTACCACTGCATTTGAGATCTCGCAAATGTTCGTTCTATGGGTACTCACTAGAGGAGTCATTCGAAACACCTTTCACCAGGGTATTGTTTCCTCTATCCACATGTTAAGTGGAACTTCTTGTCAGACATAGTTTTTGAGTAGATACTCATTGGGATGAACACATGACCGGGCATCCTTTTTTTGTTAGTCGACTCTGTTTGAGAATCTTGAGAAACACATGAGCCCTTCCCTACACCTTTACCTCGGCCTTGAGAAACATTTCACTGATTTCAATTGTCAGATCTATGATCAACTGAACACATTTGATTGTTCTTGCATGTTACCCCATTTTGCATTTTACACTAAGTCATAATGCAGGCATCTTCTTCATCCATCTCGTGTGATTGGGGGGATTCCTACTATTAATCATTCATGGAACGATATAGGCTTCATTGAGATGAATATCACTGAATTGCTGCGCACACTCCCAACCATTTGGCCTATTGCTCTACCAGTTCCTTATATACTCCCTCGCATTGTGATGTATTATCTGTTTCTGAGCATTTAGTATCTTTAGCCCACAGTGTGTCAGTGGATGACTCCTGTTGTTTCGACCGAGTTATCGTATTATTCTGTATGTGTTGACAACATATTATGGCACTGTTTGACAGTCTTTATCGATGGGGGGTATGTCCTCACGATGGTGGCTACCCCAGGGCTGATGTTTGTAGGTTGCCAGTATTTGTGACTGTCCAAACTAATACACGATTTGTTAGTGCCAACCCCCCCACCACACACTGCAGCAGGATGGGATGGGTGCGTCCGGTTATAAGTCCTGCCTTCTTCAGGTTTGTTTTGTCCCTTGATCACCGAGCCTCACAATCTCTTTGCTTGCGATAGTGAATATATCTTATCGATTTGTGTACCTTTCATTTTTTCGTTTGGTTATTTTGTTTGTTTGGATTCGTGGTCACTCACACCTGGCAGGCGGCAGTAACTTGATCTAATTCCCACCTTTGGTATTTCGTGGCAATTTATACCATCAATCCGCCTTGCCACAAAGTAGTCTCCTGGTATGGAGATATGTTGGCGGAGCCCAGTGTCAGTTGTGTTTGAGAGGTTGTGTCATGAGAAGTGGATTGCTATGACCCTACGGGCACACCAAAAAGACTTCCACGCAGCGGGAGGCAGCTAACCACCGCAGAGGACTCTTCTTTCTTCCATATACCAAACACATACACGCACTCAAGGACATAAAATACGGCCCATACCAAAATCGACCATGTGGATCTGGGAGATCTAAATGAGTTGACGGTCCATTCCATCCGAAAAAACGATATACCCAAATACCCTGGATACAGACGCACAACAAGCTGGATATCAATCTCCAAGAAAAAGCTAGCAAATACATTCCTACTGTAAACTAAAAGAGCCCATTTTTTATCCCCATGTGTCATTTGATATCACCAGGCTTACAGAAAGCATTTTCCCAAAAACATGGAGACGCACTTACTTGAAATTGCGCCCCGATTATTGACTTCCCATCTCTCAGCCTTATTCTTTACCCCCCTTTTCCCCCCTTGTCTCTATCTCCCGCCTTTCACTCCCTTTCCAAGGCAACGGGTAACCTTCTTGCATGAGCTACGCACACATACATACTCTGAAGCATCAAATTCAACAATGAATGTGTTTTGAAAAATAGGGGGTGGGTAGAACTGGAGTGGTGCACATGGCCTCCAAACTTCTCAAAGGCCATAAGTCGCTGCTCCTTCCCTGGAAATCTTCCTTCAATAATTGTGTAGTGGTGATGCGATGCGGCCATAATTCCGTACACATCTACGTATAATAACCGATAATCCCCAAAAATCTCCGAGTTTTTTTCCGAGTTTTGGGCACCTTCTTAAGCATGTCTTTTTCTCTTTTAGTGACTTGATCCTTAGGATTGCACACCAGTGGCCAGAGTTGGTGTCTCTACTGTCTCGTGTCACCTTCCCTCGATTGGTACTACGGCTTTTGGGTTTATCCCGTGTCAGTGTCCCTTGACTTTCCTAGTCATTGTCCACCTATGCACCGCTATCCCACATCATCAAGCTTAGTGTCTGCACCGGACCGACATAAAGTAGGATCGACAATTCGCCACCATCGACTATTTGGCCCACTAGCACTTCCTTGCGGGGGGGTTGTTATGATTAGTATTGACACCGTGTGATTCACCCCAATTCCCCCTAGGTTTATCTTTATATTACACTTCCCTATGTACTTATCCTCAACCCACCTTATGGTGCCCCGGATATGTTTACTTTTATCTTCCTTAGATGTACTGTATGGAGACACTTGTCGAGGTGTTAGCGCACATACCGGCACTTTACCTTGATTATATGGTGTTTGATTATTGTTAGCCATGCAGCTGTTTAAGTTCATTCACTACCGCATCGTGATTGGTTCTTGACTCAGTTCTTGTGCGGACTAGTCTGTGATCCCTGATTTATGGCTTGATCTAAAACATTCATACTACGACTTCCCCATAGATATATTGACCTGCAACCTATTTAATCAAGGCCCCATCTCAATTTGTTTTGCACGTGGAGTTCCATAATAATAATCCTAGAATATGATGTTCTATATTATTATTTGAAAAGGATTTGTATTATAGACTAGCTTATGGCTAAATGGCTTCATCTTATTGATCGTGGTGTTTGTATGTGTACACTCTATGTTCTTGGCTTGAGTACAATCTAGTTATAGCTTCCTTTGTAATTTTTATTCCAATGTGCATTCAACACGCGTGTCCCTGCATCATGTCTACCATGGAACAATATTCAGTACACGAACCGTAGTCTGATCATTGAACTTATAGCTTATCTAAGACGGATGTCAGATTGAACTGTATGCCTTCACGCCAATTATTTCACATAGCTAGTTACAAACACCGGAAAATCATCAACGACCACTCCATTAACTTCCTAATAACCCTTTCCCTCTATGGTCGGAACCATGCATTCCCTGATATTGCTACATTCGAATGGCGTATTTTCTCCTTAGGTGTCCACTAAGAAACAAATTGTATGATTGCAGCCGCATATGTTTAATCCCCTCCAAACCAGGGTTTCAGACCTCTTCATGATCATGGCCCATTGGCACGCCCGGCAGACGGAAATCACTTCTTTTTCAAGTGTATTAGTACCTACAACAACTGTCCCGTTATGGCATCCCCCATAGAGCGTCATTAGCCACCCTTCTCCACCATCATTCCCTCGGTCAGACATGGACCTGCGATAACCTCATTATCCAAATTGAAGCAACACCACGAGAATCCTAAAGCCGGTTATTTTTAATTGTTGTGAAACTACCAATTTCAGACTTCAAGGGACATTAAGTGTGCCGCGTAAAAGAGTCACGTAGCCCTCTAATTACTGAGGCGACCCTATCGTTATAGAATGTCACTGCTACACCTATTGAAGAAGCGAAGATGGTAGAGACAGCAAATTTACTAGCTTGCCCTTAGTTGCCGGTACCCATGTCTAACAAAATCATGCCAGCAAATCTCCCTCTCAGTATTATGCCTCCCAACACTCATATTAGTCAGTTGTGCATTTCTAGCTACAAATTTATACAATAGCCGCGGTAATAGTTGTTGATGCCGATTTTGGGATAGTACCACAATTTAATCCTCATAAGTTAGTGGTTCCGCTTGAACTGTTTGTTCTCTAGCTCCACAAAATGTCACGGGTTCTTTCATGATTTGTATTTTTGGGTTTGTGTGAAAACTATTAGTTATCACGGACATAATGGCCCCCCCATAACATTAATCGTTCGCACATGGGAGACGTTCTACTTGCTGTAGCTTAGCACAATGTAGCCATGGCTGGGAGGTTAGCCAGACATTTGTTGTGTTAGGATTATCCCTGTGCTTATGCACCTGGGACTTACAGCATTGAATTTATGAATTTTCCAACGCAGTTGGTCATGAAATTTCAGTTAGAAGCGGATGCATTTCTCCACAACTTAATTAAGATACTAAGAGCAATGTCATCCTATGTCGGAACGCTAGTCACTAGCAGTGAACAATAAATTTTTCTCTAGAATAGTGTGCAAAACGTGTTTGTTGTAGCCACACACTATTTCATTTAGAAGCTACATATATTTCACCAATACATTTATGCACCATGGATGATGACTATGCTACCAGTATCTAGATGAATTGCGACTAAGATGATTTTCTCCATCACCTCTGTTTGTTGTTGTCCCACCCCCCTTTTTTCCCCCTCGCTCCCCCTTTGAGTGCCCCGCAAATTTCCTCACCATATGGCCGTTCCTTTCCGCACCTCTGACTGAATAAGCACCCCGCCACCCCCTGACCATGTCATCCAGCTAGTACCAGGGAGTCAACCACCCAACATCAGACCTTATAGGTACCCCTATATGCAAAAGAGTGAGATTGAGAATATAGTTCAAGAGATGTTAGAAGCATGACCTATTCATCATAGTCAAAGTGCTTACTCTTCTCCTGTAGTGATGGTACGGAAAAAAGATGACAATTGGCGCATGTGTCTAGATTACAGGGAACTCAATAAGTACACAGTTAAAGATAATTTTCCTATTCCTGTAATTGATGATTTGCTAGATGAGTTACATGGTGTTGTTTACTTTACAAAACTTTATCTTCATTCTGGATATCATCAGATTAGAATCAGGGATGAAGATATTCATAAAATAGCCTTCAGGACACATGAAGGACACTATGAGTTCTTGGTAATGCCTTCTGGACTAACAAATGCACCCTCTACATTTCAAAGCTTGATGAATTCCATCTTTAAGCCATTTCTTTGAAAGTTTGTTTTAGTTTTCTTTGATGATATATTAATTTATAGTAAAACATGGGAGGAACACCTGCATCATGTAAATAAGGTGTTGGAAACTCTTGAACAACATCAACTTTATGTAAAGGCTTCTAAGTATTTTTTTGGTGTCAAGGAGGTTGAATATCTGGGTCATATTGTCTCTTATGAAGGTGTTAAAGTGGATCCTAACAAGATAAAATCCATGCTTGAATGGAAGGTTCCCAAAACTCTAAAAAATCTCTGAGGATTTTTGGGGATTATAGGTTATTATCGTAGATTTGTAAGGAATTATGGCAGCATCGCATCACCACTCACAACTTTATTGAAGGAATCTTTCCATTGGAATGAGCAAGCTACTATGGCCTTTGAGAAGTTGAAGGAGGCCATGTGCACCACTCCAGTTCTAACCACCCCATATTTTTCAAAAACATTCATTGTTGAATGTGATGCTTCAGAGTATGGTATGTGGGCAGTACTCATGCAAGAAAGGTGACCCGTTGCCTTTGAGAGATGCCAATTCAAATGTAAGAATATCTCTAAACCAGTTTATGAGAAAGAAATGTTAGCAATACTTCATGCAGTGAAGAAATGGAGATCATATCTAATGGGACGACATTTCAAAGTAAAGGCAAGTCATGATAGTTTGAAATGCTTCTTAGAGCAATGTTTATCATCAAAAGAACAACAAAAATGGGTCTCAAAAATGTTGCAGTACGATTTTGAGATAATATACAAGAAAGGGAAAGAGAATGTAGTTATTGCTACTTTATCTTGGAAGGATGAATCTGCCAAGGCATTGTTGTGTGCCATATCTGTATTACAGGAGAATTGGATAGAGGATACAAGTTTTGAATGGAAAAATGACCCAGGTACACAAAATCTCATTTAGAATATCCAACAAGATCCAAACATGTCAGAAAAAATTTTATGGAAAGGAGATGTTTTATGGTATAAAAGATAGATTATATCTATGTAAGAATTCAATCCTTAAAAATAGGGTTCTATCTAAGCTCCATGCTTCTCCAGTAGGGGTCATTCTAGCTTCTTAAAGACTTATCATCGAATCAAGCTTGATTTTTTCTAGGAAGGGCTAAAAGGAGATGTCCAAAATTTTGTGGCAGAATGCATGGTTTATCAGGAAAATAAGGGTGAAACAATTAGGTCCCCAGGTCTTTTACAACCTTTATCTATTCCTAGGCAGAGGTGGGAAGAGGTGTCTATGGACTTCATCACAGGATTTCCTAAATCAGAAGGTAAAAATGTAATAATGGTGGTGGTGGATAGACTCACCAAATATGCCCATTTTTGTGCTTTATCACATCCATTTGTTGCGAGTATAGTAGCAACAGCCTTCAAGGATACAATTCAGAAGCTACATGGGACATCAAATATTATAGTAAGTGATGGAGACCCTATCTTTACTAGTAATTTTTGGACTGACGTGTTCTCCTGCTTGGGCACATAACTAGCTTGTAGTTCCTCTTATTATCCCCAGTCTGATGGGAAAACAAAGTTGGCAAACAAGTGTTTGGAGGGATATCTTCATTGTTTTACATTAGATAAGCAAGCGAGATGGGTCCAATGGTTACCGCTGGTAGAATGGTGGTATAACACCTCCTTTCATACTTCATCTAAAATGTCTCTTTTCTTCGCATTATATGGGTACCATACACCATCTATCACTTCATCTTTGAGAGTCTATCCAAAGTTTTGAGCAGTTGAAGAACATATTCAACACCAACAAGAGGTGCTTTCTAGTCTCAAGGATAATTTGGCCATGTCACAAAACTGCATGAAGTAGCAGGCAGGCTACCATCGTAGTGAAAGACATTTTCAAGTCGATGATTGGGTTTTTGTGCATTTACAACCATATAAGCAAATGTCCTTAAAACAACACAAAAAGGATAACAAGCTTTCACCTAAGTATTATGGTCCTTATCAAGTGTTACAGAAGATTGGCAATGTAGCATACAAACTGGAACTTCCTCCAGCTAATCGAATTCATCTAGTCTTCCATGTATCTTTCCTAAAGAAGGTAATTGGAAAAACAATATCAACCTAGAAAGTGTTACTCGAGCTTGATGAAGAGGGAAGAATCATCCTGGAACCAGAATGCATCCTTCAGACACACACTTAGTGATTGAGGACAAATGTCATCACTGAGTATTTGATCAAGTGGAAAAATCTAGACAATGAAGACACAACTTGGGAGGATGCAAATTTCTTGCAGCAGCATCCAGATCTTCTCAACATTGGGGACAATTTTGCTTCGAAGGGGAGGGGCATGCTACACCCTTAATCATATATCTTATTGGATGTATATAACCAACTTGTGGCTATCATAACTTCTCATCATTATGTATCTCTTTCATATATGTTATATTTTCATTAGTGGGTTGGCCTTGGTGTTGGCCATAGCATAGGAATAGTATATATAGGGGCTAGTAGGTAGTATTTTATCATCATGGGAGCATTTGAGTCTTATTGTATGGTTTGGAGGTTACCCCCTTGCAGTGGTGAAGCTATTCTAATTGCATATTGAGATCATTATTCTAGAATATTGTGTTATTTTGTGTTATATTTTTGTTCATGATCTGAATCATACAAGTAATTTCATTACATAATAATTCTATTATCAACTTTTAATATTGAAATTTTTAGATTCAATTGTGTTTATTATCTTATTTTAATTGAATAGTTATTTTATGAGTATCCAAACAAAAGAATGATTTAGTTAATTTCAATTTGAAAATTATTATTAATAAATTCACAATTTAAAATCCATCTTATATTGAAATTTTAATAATGATATTTTTTTACGAATACAATTTTCGACACTTTATAAATAAGTGTGTCTTATAAAATAAATTGTTCCAATGGAACAAACATGAAAGGATACACAATTTTTTTAAAATATCACTCAAATCAAAGTTTTAAATCAAAAGTTACAAGCCTTTCTTTTTTCAGTATTAAATCTTATTTAAATTTCCTCTAAAAAAATAAGTTCCTTTATATTTTATTAGGGAGGTCCAAAATGTATTTTCAAGCCAAAATCATATAGAGGCTTGACTTATGCACCCAATAGTAGGTATGGACTTTAGTATCCATGTGACCAAAGGTTGTTGCATGTGATGTCACTTTGCTCACATGATGTCACTTTGCACCTAATTAACATCATAAAATTTGGTATGTGACCCAATGTGTGATGTAAGCATAAAAAATATTTGGGAATTTATGTGAAAAGTGTTTCTCCTTAATGGAAAATTTTTGACATCCAATAAAAAATTTCAAGTGTGCACAGATTTGCAAAGATGGGCCGAAAGCCACAAACAAGAAAGTCGTCACACATGAAGGTATGCACATGTAACAGGTCTGTAGCCAAATTCACATTATCCCAACACACATTTCTTCCCACCTACAGGTCTCCATAGAAATTAGATACGAACTAAAAAACAAATAATTTCCAAACCCTTACAATGTGCACAAGAAGATGGGTCACTCAAAGAAGAAAAAAAAATTCCAAACACATCCATGCAACCTGTAACAAAACTGAAACCTTCACAAATTATTTTAGAAAAAAATCAAAAAAACATAGAAACGGTTTTCTAATGCAAAAAACATTTGGTATGGATGCCAATGCACGCAAAAGAACCCTATGATAAATTTTTTAAAAACATCAAAAAAGACTCTCTTGGAATATGGCCGAGTTTATAGTCGATCCTTTATCTTTTTCATATTCTCAATCCAATGGAAAAGCTCTATTTTTACCAAAAAAAAAAAACCTAATGTCATTAATTTACAAACACCTTTGTTAGTTGCCTAAAAAAGGAATTTGAATATGCATCTATATTGAAAATGGAAACACATTTCCATCAACTAACCCTGATGCCATATCAATGTATATGTATCAATTGCTAATAGAGAAAAAGTGCACATGTAGTTGCAAAAAATGAAATAGCTAACAAACATAACAATGCAAAAATAACTCAATATGATAAAAAGGCAATATTTATCAAATACACTTCTTCAATAGATCACAAATTAAGATGAACACATAGGGAAGTGGATCTATAACTTCTTCATGGTTAGTCGACAAAGAACCCAAACTATAAATGTCACTCCCACACTTGGCATAGTCAAACAAGAAGTAACCCCCACTTAACTAATAACGATGGTCAAGTGTAACTCCTATGACTAACATCAAGTGTAACTCATATTACTAATTACACTTAAGAAAACTAACTCCTAAAATGTAGGAATAATCCAAATGTATCAATAATCCATATAAATAAACAAATAGAACAAATAATATCCTACATCAACAAAACCCTAATAAAAATATTTTCTTATTTTTATAAAATATTAATGAGCTAGTGTTTTGTGTATTCAATAAATGAAAGAGAGTTATCATTATTCTAGTAAATTCTAGCCATGTATTTTAATAATATATGTAATGATGTTTTTGAACGATAAATGTGTATTATATATTTATTTTAGGAATTATTTGATTGTATATACATATATGTGAGTAACTTTATTATGGTTGGTAACTGTGATTGTGGAAATTAAATAAAAAAATCTAATAGAATAATAGTCCAAATGTTGAATTACAGTAAGTTTTAGGATTCATTCTCATGTTCTTTTATTGTTCTATCTCCCATGGTTTCCTTCAATCTCTTATTTCAAGAGTTTTTATAACTATCTTATAGAGTTTCCCAACACTCTTAGATATATCAAGTTTTTATGGATTTCTGTAGTATTTAAGTGAGCGCTTTAGGTGATGGTGCACTTATTTTTTATTATGTATTTTAAAATTATTTTTGGGTTGTATTTCCATTAAAGTTCCTAATTTCATTTCATTTCTCTAAAAATGCACAACTAATGCCCTTGATTTACAAACAAATGTAGTAATTTAATCTTATTTTTGAAATTAATTTATTAAGGAGTACAAGCGCTATAGAGAAAAATAAGAAATCTTTAATGCATGCATAAAAGTACTAGTTTGCATATTGTATGAGCTGTTATAGTCATTGAAGTTTTTTATATTAATATTTTAATAGACTAAAAGCATTACAATTATGAAGACCATAGGTCAAAAAAAATAATTTAGAGCATCTAAGCTTTTCATGCACTTAGGAAATGCAAAAAGGTTATGTAAACAATTTTTTTATCATGGTATATTTCTAAGTCAATCCATATTAGTTTTGAGAGTGTAGTGAAACTATAGAATATATTTGTCATGAAATAATAACTATATTAAAAAAATAAATTAGTTCAACTATTCACATTCAAGTATTCAACATGGAATTGTGTCACACAACCGTCATTGCACTACGCAAATGATTCGTGTGAGCTAGAAGAAAAATTTACAAACCAAATCTATGAAATTGACAATTACAAAACTTGTTTATCAAGCAACAACACCAACAAGGGCATTGAGATAAGAGTCCCTTTAATTAAGCTTTCCTCATCTACCATTTGGAAGGTCAATCCCATTTGTAATGGGATCCCTTCTAGTGAATGCATTCTCAGTAACTTAAAAATTCTCCCCATTTTGTTTCCTTGGTCATGTAATTTTGAGACAACTAATGCTAACTAGGCAACATAGTTGTCTAAATAAGGTAAAGGAGTGCCACTGTTCCAACATGGTGGTTGTCTAGAGCCCTACCCCTGCATTTTCGAAGTTGAGGAGAGTGGAAATGAGGTATACAATGCAACTCCCCACATTATGGAAGTTGAGGAGAGTGACAACAATGCGTATAACCCCATCTAGAGAAACTAGGAGAGAAACAACAAGACCATATGCCTTAACCAAACCCAATTCTTAAAGAGGAATATCAATTGATGGAGAGTGGTGACACTCAAGCCATAGTACAGGGAGCATTTCCCAAATGATCCAAAACACACTCTAAATGGGTCACCTCTTAAGAGGGTACCTCTAGTGCCAAATTCTAAACATGAACATAAATCCATAAAAAGAATGTTATTAAAAGCCACGGGATTGAAATCAACAATTTCATTCTCAAAAATAATACCAATCTCCACTTCGTCAAATAAGAAAGACAAATTTTTATAATTGAAGCCAAACCACATAATACAACAAAATAAACCAAAAATCTTTCTATGTCAATGTTTCTAAACACGTTTCAAATTAATCACATTTTTGTGAATGTTTATTGAATTTACTTAAACGTAGTGGATACTTGTGTGACAAATGCTAATTTAATAGACTAGCAATCGCACATGAAATGTACGATGGAAATGCCAAAGGGGATCTTTTGAAGGAGTCAAATTTGAGGGAGAGAAAGAATAACAAAGGAAGATGGGTAAAGATGAAGGGGTTAGAGGGTGGACAAAATGGAAAGGGGAAACAATCTAAAACTTTACCATTCAAAAATGACAAAAATGAGTGCAACAACCAAGTATTTTTTGATTCTAGAGTTTTTATGATGTAAAAATAATTTGGTTTTATTGAACATTAGGTGGTTATACCCAAATTATTTGGGCCTACAATTTTTTAAGCTTCCAAGCTCAACCTTTTGTTCTAGGGAATGCACTTTCAACATAAATATGAATGAATGTCAAACTATATAAATTATTTTAATAAAAAATGTTAGTATAATGTCAAAACACCTTATCTTAGATTCGTAACAAACATGTAATCATTGAAAATATATAATTTTTATCATGGGTTGAAATATTGGGAAAAAATACAAAATACATATAAAACTATATAGTTGCATGTGATAGTGCATCAACATATATCCTTGAATCTTCCAAGATTTGATGATCTTCCAATTGAGAATACAAAGCGCGGAAAGATTATTGTGCACAATATATGCATTACAATTTAAAATATTTATTTGAATAAATTAAATTTGAATGCGTGTTTCGTTTAATGTTTCCACGGAGCTGTCATATTGGCAGGAGAGTTGCACCACACATTGAGGCAGAGTCAGGCCTTCCACCACTGAGTTGGTTGGGTTTCGCATCCATCACGATCATGTGGGTTATATGAGGTAATTTCCACCATCAGGAGCACATCCATTTGTAACATCTGCGTAGGAGGGGCCCGAGCTAGGAAATGAGGAGGAGGAGGGGTTTTCTTGGTAGGAAGGCATCAGGATGGGGAAAGAGAAGGAGTTGGAAGATGTGTGGTAGGAAGCGGTGAGACTTTGGTGGTAGGAACTGTAGGGCCTCATCGACACTAAGGCGCCATCGCCTGTATCCATCCTCTCCATTTACAAACATCCCTATAAAAATACAAACTATAAATTCAAGATCGATGTAACATGTGCAAACCAAAAGATGACAATATAAATATATATAAGTAGTCACCGTAATTAACAAAGGTAGTCCAAAAGGGAAAGACAAAAAAGAGAGTACATCATGATGTAACTAATTTCCAGTTAATGGCAGTACAAATTTCATTTAATCGCCAGGATTAGGAAAAAGTAAAAGAGATCCAAAAAAAACAGATCCACAAGGTTCCCTCCTCATTTTTCACTCAATTACAAAAACAAAAAATGAAATAGATGAGCCTGATAATAAATGTGGGATTCAAATGAGTGTTTAAGGACTCTTTTTCACCTTGCGGTATGTTGTGTTGTCTTCTTCAACGGTCCAGTAGGCCTCAAAGGAGAGGGCCTTAAGAACTTCATTATTTTCACAGTGCTTGGGGAGCTTGTAGTTTCCGTACATGTGTAGGCCCTAGTAGATCTTAACCGTTATTGCCCTCCCCCACCGCTCCCTTCTCTCATTGTTCTCTCACTCCTTCTAAGTCGAAAGCCTTAAACTAGACGTCATCATCTCGTTACATATTCCACTAAAAAACAACAAGAAGAAGAAATACTTAGGTATGTCTGTTTAACACAAAGATGCAGATAATACTCGGGTTGATTGCTAAACGAGTTGAAGGGCTATTTTAGCTCATATGGAGTTGCTTGGATGAGTTCATTCTTGAATTGACTGTTTGAGTTGTCTTGGGATGTGCAAAATAAAATGGCCTAGCCCACTGCCGACTCCTCTGCACCTAATCAATCCACCGAGCCCTCCTACTCAACGTCCAAGCTGTCTAGAACCTACATCGAGTGTTGCGAACATGGATGAGATTTGACGTCCACCCCTGTCCGTCAATTCAAATTTTGAAGACGGTTTGATGTTTTTACAGACCTTCCAAATATAGTTTAAAGTTGTCAAGCTCTGGGTGGTCACTTCCAAAACTCTCCCAGGTTGATTTGTATATCAATTTTTTAGAAGATTAATGTGTCATGTATAAAAATCTATGAAAACTAACTTATCAGAATTTGAGAGGTTGATCTCATTATCATTTTTTTAGAAGATTAATGTGTAATGTATTAAAAACTATACAAACTAACATATCATAACCTTAGATAATAGATTTACGAATTACAATGATGTTTATCATAACAATAGACAAACTTTATTGTGGCAACAAGAGGTGTCATGATTAATAGGGCATTGTTTAAATTGTTTATCAAAAAGGATAAACCATTTGCAAATAGTTATTCATACTTGGGGATTCATCCCTCATCAACATTGGCATTTGCAGATTACTCTAGGTTTGCATATTTTGGGCTTTTATTCATTCTTTTTTAATTCAACTCTAGAGAACTTGTAGAAGTTTGAAAATAACTCTCACAATGAATTGGCTCTATTCTGACTTCAGAGCTTTTTGCATAGACTGAGAAAGTCCCATGCATTTGTCCCAGCTCATGCCATATTAGATAGATATCAGTAACAACTTGAAATATCACATAACATTAATAAACTAAATTTCACCCCTGTTTTTGATTGAAAATAAATTTCACCCTTTTCCAGAATACTCTAATTATATATTGAAATGAAAAGCAAAATAAAAACTCAAAAAATGTCAACTCTGAAAAGAACTTAATGGAAAATTTGTTACCTATTATAACAAGAATTTTTATATTGTAGAATATGAACAACGAATGTCAAATAGCAAAACTGTTGTTTTTTCAAGAGTCAAGGAACAGTTGGCGCACATCCATGGATTTGACCATGGAACAGTTGCAGGCGCAGCCTAGTAGGTATCTGTATGCTGCATGCGAAATTCGCATTGAAACTTTGAAATGGCATTATAATATCTATTTAGAGGATTGGCGACGCGAGCAAATGGAAATATAATTTATAACAATACCAACTTTAATTGTGAGTGGTAAAACCTGCACTTACATTGGCTTTTTAAATGCAGTTAGCGAGTAGGTGACTATAACATATTCAAAAAATGAAAAAACAAATCTTTAACATAACCTATCAATTTTATATAACTGCAGCCGACCGGACAAAACCTTCACTACTAATAGCCTTCGGCGTAAAAAGTACAAATAAGTAGTCAATGTGTTCTACCTACATTAGAACGTCAGATTTTTTAAAAAAAAAAATCATTATCATTATAATTCTGAAAAGGATAGGTAATGCGAATATCCAATTATATCATTAGAATTTTGAAAAAGATGAACACGAGGATATCCAATCATACATATTAATCACCATTTTCGAGGATAAGCGGGAGTGGGACTGTTTGATTTGTCTTCCTGCAGATAAATCAAATCGTTCGATATCGAAATACAGAAACACGTGCGAACAATCATTTATAATACTTAGACATTTTGTTATTTAATTGAAAGCTTACATTGCGTCTGCTTAATTACATTTTGTTAAATTACTCAAAATTCACCCATGGTAATTACTAATTGTGGCTCAATATTAAATATTGTACGAGGAAACAATTAAATCTTCTCCAAGGAAGTATGAGATCCGCTCGACCATCTATCCCTGGTCACTGCTTCCTCCTTCTGTATCATGCCTTTTCCTCTGTGGAAGAAAAGAACATCTGCACAGAGGGCACGTATCCCGTTGATGATGAATCCATTTGTCCAAACACTGTGTGTGAAATATATGACAGCATTTACAGAGCTTCCGAACTTGGTCATCTCTTTTAAACGAGCACAGGCAAACAGCACACACATTATCGTCTTCCATATCTCCCAATCTCTCTGCAAAATCTCCGAAAGTCAATACTGGCAAACTCTGAGAAATCACAGGCGAGATATCAGACATTTCATGCGAAGAAGAATCGTCCCGATCTTGCGACTGGGCCAGCCCAACAAAAGAAAGAAGGCAATAAATTGAATTCATTATATAAACCAATGGAATTAATAATTTGATAAGAAATGTCGGGACGACGAAAATAGGATAATCTGCAGGAAATCCCATGTCCCACAAATCTTATTAGAAGATCAGCCACTTGAGTATGAACGGAAAAATCCAGCAATATAAAAAATTTCGCTCCGAGTACTTCAAAAAAGTGTAACTCCTTGTTTCATAACCTGCAAAATTTATAGATCTGTCGTGTAGTGTCAAACCTTCTTGTCAAGCGTGCTGCTGAAGAGTTTCACCTCTATTTAATTCCCGTTCTCAAGAAAAAGAGAAATCTTCCCTGAGCCCTCCACATCACTGAATGGAGAATAATGGCTTTCACCACGAATTTTTCCAAGAAACTCTAACATTAATTGTGTTTGATGTGATTAGATGGTCTATTCTGCTCAGTAACTTTCATGGGAAAGAGCTTAAGACTACACTTACCCCGTGGCCAGCCTGAACAAGAGACTCTACCTGTTCAGGAAAACTAAGAAAATCTGTACACGCTTTTCCCACACCAACCTCCACAAACTAGGAAATAATCTAACAGACAAATCGAATCTATCGCCCACGCACCGCAAATTATCGAAGCGAACATATTTTAAGGCGTCTAACAGCCATTCAAAGTTACGTGGAAAGAATTTCGTGCTGCGAAGCACCGAAAAGTTTGGACACTAGTCAAGTTTATTAAATGTGACATGTCTGGAAACTAGTCAAGTTTATAAAGATGTCTGTGACTCAAAAGGACGACAATTGGCCACGTCGTTTATTTTTTTTAAATGCGGGGAGGTGGTTGTTGTATTTATACAAACGAGTTGTCTATGTTAAAATATTCGCCTATATTGGTTCGGTGAGCTATAGTTTTACAGAAATGTTTTTGGTCTTTTCTTTTTAAAAAAAATTGAAATATATGGTTTTTTTTTAGCAGAAGCATCATATCAAGTGGCAAATCTTCGAAATAAGATTATTTTTATAATTAATGTACATATTAATTTTTAAAATATTTGTCATTATCATAAATTTAGGTAGTTGTAGTTTCTTTATAACCTTTTCATCCTCGAAAAAAGTTTTTGATCTTTGGTTTTTACACCATATTTAAATGAAAATTAGACAAATCTGTTCTTTTGGTCTCTCCTGTCATTGTTTTAATTTCAAATCTACATGGAGATTGAGTGACGACAATTTCTGAACATCATTTTTCAATATATACATGACAAAATTATAATTATATGTATGTATGCATGTATGTATGTATATATGTATGTACACACATATATGTAACTCTTATATTTAATATTTACAAGTTAGGAAAATTACACCCACTCATATTTTGTATAGTATGTATGTATGTATCGACATACATACATACACACATATATGTAACTCTTATATTTAATATTTACAAGTTAGGAAAATGACCCCTGCTCACATTTTGTATATTTTTATAAAATTGTATATTATAACTTATTTGCATTTTTTTGGTTTACAATAAAAGATCACAAACACATTAACAATAATATTCCCTTTTTAAAACATTAATTTAAACACTATAGTTTTAATATTCTTTAACATTATTCGTAACGCACATGCTTGTGTATATAAATATGTCATTTTTATGGTTTATATAAAATCAATATTTTATAAAATTTAAATATATTTCACTGAATTTTTACAATTAGAATCACATTTTTTATATAATTATATTAACTTTTAAATTAATATTATTTGATGGAGAAGTATGGCCAAGAAGACGGAAATGAAATATTCCTCTAGTAGGGAAAGGTATGGCCTCAAAAGAGGACTTTGTGCATGGATCGGATATAATTATGAAATAAAAATGCATGAAGGGGGAGTAAATATGGCCTCAAAGGAGAAGCAGGGATTTGAATGATTAAGTAAAATTCCTCAACGAAAAATAAGTACGGCCACATATGTGGACTTTGAGATGAATTGTTGAATTAAATACCTAGAGGAAAGAAAAAAGATATACACAAATGTTGACTTAGAATGGAATACGGAGGATTCAAAATATTGAATCAAAATGCCCTAAAGGGGGAATATGCATGGCCATAAAGGTGGACTTACGATGAGAGATATTGGATAAGATGTAACATAACGATGGTGACCTACTGGTATGATTGAAGCTATGTCATAATAAGGAACATGAGAGGAGATTATGCGTCCAACTACATTGGAAGTAAACAAGAAGGAGATCCAAGTAACGAAAACAACATGCTACCAAAACAAACGTTAGAATGAAACCAATAATAGTTGGTTATACTAAAGATCATGAGATAAAGACAAATGGGATGGACTCATAGACCTAGGGTCGACACGAAAAAGGGATTTGAGATGTAACTTGTACTTCGGAAGAGGGGTCTCCATTAATGGTGTTCCCTAAAACTATGCCCTAGCTCTGGGAAGGGGAAAGAAAAACCTGATCAATGTGGGAAGCTTTCTTAAGATGATGATAAAATGGAAAGTTGATCAATGTGAGAAGCCCTAGAAAATGCCATAAGGAGTAGCCATCCTTCGAGGGTATGGTCTACTTCATAAAACATGTAGATGGTAAGAGTAATACATGATAGCCATCCTTTGAGGGATCGGTTTATATTTATTTTAATTTTTTACTTTTATTTTGATTTAAATCAAATTGTTTTCTCTATTTTTTGCATGAAAAATTGTCCTTCGAGGGATCATTCTGCTTTAGATAACTTTGATTTTGATTTGAGGATACATGATTTTATTTTTATTTGTACATGGGGGAGAGCTAGGACTAACTAGGTAGACCACTTACGAGGTAATTATGAGTGTAGAAGAAATACCACTAGAATCTTTGCATCGTTCCAATAAGTGAATAAGAAGGTGATGGAGGTAATGATCGTGGAGTTCTCACCAAAGGGCAGAACCTATCGATAAGGAATATTCTTCTGGTAGAGCCGTGGTGCCCATATTTATAGTTACATGTAAGAAGTGAAGGTACACCACATGATTCCAAATCATCATGATGAGAGATGGAAAAGCCTATGATGGAGGAATGATATAAAGATTTGACTAAGAGAACTGGTAGACATGCTAATGATAGAATGGTCGCAAGTGCAATTTGTTATGCGGTTCCACTTCTGGTTCACCACCAAGGAAGGGGAGACATTAAAGTTGTGATAGGATGAGATGATAGCTTATAAAGGATTAGATGCTATATATGAGCGAGAAATAAAAATATGTGCTTAAGGAGTTGAAAATATGCGTCCTTAACGAGACAAAGAGATGGTCCCCCAAGAGAGAGAAAAATATGAACGAAATGGAGGATTTTGATAAAACGATGAATGGTCCCCCCATGGAGAAACAAATATGACCACAATGATGGCTTTAGGATAAGATAAAAAAATTAGATAAGATATCACAAAATAGAAAATATGTAACGACATGCTAACGATAAGATGGTCGCAAGTGCAATGTGTTTAGTGGTTCCAATTTTGGCTTACCACCAAGGAAGGGGAAACATTAAATTTGTGATAGGATGTGATGATAGCTTACAAAGGATTAGATGTGATTCATGAACAAGAAATAAAAATATGTGCTTAAGGAAGTGAAAATATGATTCCATAACGAGATGAAGAGATATGCATCCCTTTCAAAAGTGAGGAAGTGAGAAAAAAATATGCATCCCACTAAGACAAAAAAATGCCACAAGAGTGGGGGTAAGTTGAAAATATGGTGCTCTAAAAAGAGACACAAACATGGCCACAAAGGTGGACTTTGAATGAAAAATATTGAAATATGCTACCCCAAATGAAGCACGAGTATGGCGAAAATGATGGAGATTGAAATGAAAAATATGGAAATAGATGGTGCCTCTAAAATAGGCATGAATGTGGCCACAACACTGGACTTTGATGAAAATATGGAATGGAAATATGGTTCTAGAAAGGAGGCACAATTATGGCCACATAGGTGGACTTTGAGTATAGACATGGAAATATTGTGCCCCAAAGGAGGCACAAGTATAGCCACAAAGGTGGAATTTATGATAAATAGATGGTGCCCCAAAAGAGGAATAAATATCACCAAAACAGGGGACTTTGATGATAATAATGGTTTCTCAATGGAGAAATAAGTATGGCCATAATAGTGGGCTTAGGATGAAAATAAATGGCCCATGTAGGGGAAGGCAAGTATGGCCTTAATGCCAGATTTTGTATGAGAAGTGTAAATGGTGTCCTAAGAGAGGGACGAGGATGGTCACGAATATGGACTTAAAATGAGATGAGCTCTCAAGGGAGAAACAAACATGGCCATAGAAGTGGACTTAGATGACAATAAATTGCACCTCAAAGGAAGGATAAATATGGGCATAACAGTGGACTTGGAGTGAAAATATGGTTTTTTAAAGGAAAAACAAGGATGGACACATTCGATGACTCAGGATGATAAGATTAAAAGATTAAAACATGGCCACGATGGTCCACTATAAGAGAAAATAAATGGTCCCCTAAAGGGAGGGAAAACATGGCCATAAAGGTGAACTTTAATTGATATTTGGACTTAGATAAAATTTAAATTAAGATCAGATGAAATGGATTGGATGAAATTTTATGAGGTTAAATAAATCGATCTCAAGAGTGAAGTCCCCCAACATCAAGGAATTTGTTTGGATAGGAAATGAGTTAATGCATATGATATGCTCAAGGACAAGGGTAGGTTGCTCCCCAAATGAAAGAGATTATATCACTATGGAAAACTTAGATTTGGATAAGTTAACGGATGTGTAAATAATTTGGATGAGATTATCTTAAACATGGATTGGATATATGGTTGAGGATCACAAGGGTTATTAGCAAAACGAACAGTATCAATAAACAAGGTAGGATCATCTTTAGGAGGAATGGTAGTGGATGATGTAGATGAAGGATGATATTTAGTAATTTTGGTGGATGAGGATGTAGGAATTAGATTTGGATTGGTTGTGGTGGATGGATGATAATGGTTCCCGTAAATGAGGAAATCATCTTTCTCAACAAGATTATGAACTATAGTTTGAAAGGCCTTACAATGCTCAGTGTCATGACTCGGAGTACGAATATAAGTGCAAGCATGATTGGGACTGAACCATGAAGGTTTGGGATTATTTGGATTAAAATATTTAACAGGGGTAAGTGTGATGGTAGATATTTGAGTTATATGTCTAAAGATATCCGTGTAGGACTCAATCAAAGTTTCAAAAGGAAGATAACTATTATGAGTTTTAATAGGTTATTTTGAATTGAATTTAGGGGAAGAAGTGGATATAGATTGGATGGGTAGATTAGATTTCTTATAAGAAGAATCAAATTTGAGAGGAGGGTTGGATGGTTTAGATTTGGATTTATATCTGTGAGATGAGAGATAGAAAAGGATAAGATAGAGGAATGATCTAAATATATTACTAAGAGAACCAATAAACATCATAACGATAGAATGGTCTTAAGTGTAATGTGTTAAGAGGTTACAAATCTAGTTTACCACCAAGGGGAGACATTAAAGTTGTAATAGGTTGATATGGTTGCTTACAAAGGCTTAAATGTGATAAAAATAAAAATACGCACATAATGAAGCAAAAACAAATGTCCTGTTGACAATTTCTGCCCCTGTGCAAAAATGGGAAACTCGAAACTTTGTTACGATGGATAGCTTTGGTGAAGTATACCTAAGCTAGGGGAATTTATATCAGATTATATTGTTACTACTGATTTGCAAAAAATATTAAGTGAAATCTGCAGCGATGTGTGCTATTACAAAACGTAACAAATCACATAGTCTACAATTTCATGAATATCCTCAGCAAAAGAACACAAGCCCTAAAGGAAAGTTGTGTTGTCTTGATGAAGACACCGGTTTGCAGAATATGTGAAGTGTATGGTCCTAGAACAACAAACAAAGTGGTAGTTTTCAAGAAATTAGTTTCACTATTATTATGATGGTGCTTATCAGATTTATTTCTTTGTATTCATTACGGTCATGTGTGATCAATGAGATTGCATCCGTCTATGCTATCATAAAATATTACAATTCAATCCTTTCTTACTACTTCCATCAAGAAAATATTAACAAACAAATAGTGACAATAATGTCCAAATGGAGTAGTAGGAAAGATTCAAAGTGAAGAGCATATGATAAGACAGTTAAACAACATATAAGGAGGCACATCTCATTTAATGGTTGCTTACTGGAGTTACATGTATTCATTTAGAGTTTGTCTCTTATATTAATTCATTTTATTGAGATATTGAGTTGCATACATCATTGTACAATCAAATGAGAATGGAATGCAGAAAGAGATAGTCAACTCATTATTTCAATTTAGTGCTTTATTTATAAGAGATCATAAGTTTTCCCACACAAGCCATGGGATGTGACTAAGTAATAACATCATATACATGGAAATGAGAATATTGCATGTGCTAAAGAACAAGAGTAAAGGAGTAAAAGTGAACCCATCATTGCCTTTTCATCTTCTTTCTCACTCGACATCATCTGCATCTTCAGCTTCAGCCCATTCCATCTTCTGCTTCCATCTCCATCTTCTTTCACCTGCAAGACAAAGAGTAGTATCTATCAAATTTTGAGCTCATGGTACATTTTTATTCCGATACACATGTTCTGAAGCAAATACATATTCTAAGTTCAATGTATCTAATGGTACTTGAAAGAAAGAAATATAGAAACAAACAACACAAAATAATTCAGGGATCTAGATAGTCTGGCAACAAAAGAAGAGTAGAGTGCATAAAGGGAAATGAGTGGCAGGAAGAAGAAAAAGAGCCAAGGATTGAAACATAAAAGTAGAATCTCAAGTATTTTGCAAAAGAAACAGATGTGGAGATAACACATGAAGGAAATTGGAAAATAGTGTGCAGAAGAAGGAATGAAGAAGAAATAAAATTACATGGATACAAGAGAGGCCAAAAAGCCTACTTATTTCCAACTTATTTTTGAGTTTTGTAAGAACAGGTTGTGACACATAAGAATGGAAAATTCAGTTTTAACTAGTTAAGGAAGAAGCAACTATTGAATGGGAAAAAAACATCATTTCCAAATGGTTTACGGGAAGAAGCATCAGAATAGGTCAAGAAAGAGATATTTCTACAAATCAAGATTAGAAATCTAGAAAAGGAGAGAGAAAAAATAGGATTTTGGAAAATTTTGCCAGAGTCTCCCCTTGTAAAACTTACTTTTGATTTAAAACAAAATTGAAACACATGTTTTTTTTAGCTACTATATGCTTATGAGCTATCTGAACTTCAAAAGGAGCAAAAAGAGTCAACAAAAGTACATGTTTCATCACTTTTAAGTTGATATCATGATCAAATGAAACATACAGGTATTCCAGAAGTTAGTCATGTTGTAGCCATTAAAAGTTCATTTGATTTCCAAATTCAAGCGTGAATCAAATGCCAACTACTTCAAAAAAATTTCAAAGATGTAATAGATCAATCAAAGCTAGCATGAACAGTTTCATTCAAGAGAGAAGACAAGCCAGAGAAAATTTTCATATCTTTTTAGAATGGTCAAAATTATAGAAATCTTGAAAGAGAAGGATTTTGGAATTTTTTTGCCAGAGTTTCCCCTTGAAAAATGTGGTTTTCCAGAAAAACAAAATTGAGTTTTAATTGTAAAAAAACAAAATACAATTGCTATATTATGACATCTGAAAAGAGAAGTCATTCTAGAAAAGAAACTTAGTGATTTTCTTTATTTTTCAGAAAAGGAGCATTTTCTTCATTACACAGACTGGGATATAATCGTGCATGCAACAAAGGATCAAGTCTTTCATTATTGAAAAGGAAATGTCAAAGCTACAGGTATAATAGAAAATCATTATAGTCAAGATTTCAAACTATGCTTTCGAGAACTGTTTCAGACCAATAACTACTGCAAACAGAAGTCACAAAATCCATTCCAAGTCTACATGAAAATGGATTTCTCTCGACACAGGAAAATGAATGAATCAAAATAAGCCTGATTTCATACAATGTTTTCCAAATTTATCTTTGGTTACAGTTTGTAAAAGAAACCACAAATACCCATTTTCCAGAAGTTACAGATCTACAAACGATAGTCATCTTCCAGCTCAAAGAAATGGCAACCTTGTATCTAGAAATGGAGTTTTTCTAGTATAGAAAGAAGAAATAGATCACAAATGCCAAAGTATGCATCTACAGAAAGAACAACTAACAGTACTAAGAAGAATGTCTATAGTCAGGAAATGGATAAACTGAATTATATCTACAGAATGAAAAGAAACAGTGACATGTATCTATGAACGAAGAACCAAAATAGTCAATACTTCAAATACCGAGCCAGGTCTAAAGTATGAAATATAAAAAAAAACATGCACAGAAATTTTTTGACGAATTTCAAGTAACGAGTTGAGTTCGAAGGCTCACTACAGAAACAGAGAAGAACTTCACACTTAAAGACGTTTTCTTTGATCAGTTGATTTATGCCAAGTATACATCTACACTAGCAAAGCAAAACCCAATACAGGGCTCGAAAAGTATCAACGAAAGAAAAAAGTTTACAGTCAAGTAAAAGACAAGCCAACCCAAATCTACACCAAGAAGAGAAAAGACAAGGTAGTTTCTAAGTTCTTTCCATTTCTTTCACGCTCGCAGAAAATCAACAAAGAACTTACCATGTTCGAAGTAACGAGCTGAGAAAGTAAATAGTGAGGTCAACTCCCTCTACAGGTCTGAGTTCGAGCTCATTGAAGCTAAATAGGGAAAGCAAAAACCAGAATAGAAAAAAAGAGATTTGTCATTCAATAATGATCAAAGGAAGGGAAAAATATTCAAATGATCTAAATATCATATACAAGATAAATACACATCTAAAGGAGACAAAACGATGCAAAGAATATGTTCATATTTCGTTGAAAATGTAGGCTGAATCAAACAACCATGGCGTCGAAGACCAAAAATGAAGAATAATGGCTCAAAGTCACCAAAAAACCTCCATGTTTTCATCAACAGTGCAAAGTAGAATTTTTTTTTGGCCAGGGCTTCGCCCATGTAGAAAAACACCAAATGAAATGCAAATGAGAAGCGCTCAAGTGATTTAACATTCCAGCAAGACCAAGGGTTCGAAACCCTAACCCACAGTAAAAGATCGACAGTCCATCAAAGATCAAGTACAAGATCGAACAGCAGGAGACCAAGCATAGGGTTCAAAACGATAGCCCCGGTTAATTCCACCAACCTCAATAAATGCCAAGATTCTAAACCCTAACCATGGTGGAGATCAACGGAGATGCAAGCAAAAGGACAGAGATCAAGGGTCTCAAATATTTCCCGAAATCCAAGTTTAAACCAAACATGGTTAAGTTACCAACTGCCAAAGATCACAAGGGTTGAGTCATCATGGAGGGGGCTAGCCCATGCAGACACACATTAATCATTGCCAAGTGACTTTTAAAATTCCAAACTGTGCATGCATCCAAAATAATGAAAACCATATTATATGCCATGATCACCCAAAAGGTGAGTTTTATAAAGCATGCAAACCAAGCTCAAAAGGTGGCTGATTTAATTAAACACATGGTGGGCTACCCAAAGGGTGGTGCCCCTTTTTATTCAAACACATACGCTTGCCTAAGTCCACAAGGTGGCAGCATTCCAAACAAACCGAATGTGGTCCCCACATGGGGTGTTTATGTAAAATTTGCAAAGTGTCACTCATGTGACCATCTAGAAAAGAGACAAAATTTGAGCATGTGCACATCAAAGGTGGTCCCACTCAATTCTTATTTTTACAAATATTGCTAAGGGTTGCAGCATTTTTCCCACATACAAAAAATGATATTTTGCATGCCTTCACAATAAGATAGAATAGAGAAGATGGTGAATTTGCATGCTCAAAAGAGGAAGACATGCCTAGCAAGAAATTTGTAATTTTAGCAAATTATTCAACCTTCATTTCTTAAAAATAGAATAGTCAAATTTAGTTTGACTGCATTGTATCTAAGGCTGATAATTCCTATTTTTATTACATGCTCTAGTTTGTATTATTTTATTCCTTTATTTATTATTAAATAAAGGATAAAATTAGGATACATGGGCGAGTTCAACTTTTAGGCTATTTTTAGGAAGGGGGTGAAATTTTGCTATATATTGTGTGCTTTTGCAAAGCACAAATGGGGGATTTTTCAGAGAACTTCCCAGAGAAATTTTTGATGAGTACTGAAGCCATTTCTACCAGTTTCTCCCTCTGAGTGTGAATAATTTTATGCCTTTCCAAGTTATTTTTGCTGTCTTGTGTATGTCAACATTAATCTTGTGAATGAAAATTCCCTGATTAAACACTTTACCCTACTACAAATCTACCATTTCTAGCAAATTTTATTGTGCATGTTAGCTTACTAGTACTATTGTGATTCTCCCTCAGTACAAATTAAGTGTTTTTCCCTTATATTCTGCAGAAACATATTAATTGATTCATGCATCTAAAGAATTATTCACAAATCAGTTGTGTATTCCACTTAGTCAAAGTTTTCACACAAAATTTGGTGTATCACCTTGTATTATTAAATTTTCAGTCATCTTTCACCCTTTTAACTTTCAAAAATCAGTTTAGTGTATACCAATAAGGAATCAGCCTTTTAATCCTAGAGGTTCACCTTAAAATAGGTATACCCACAGACCTGAGGTGTCCCCATTGTATCTACGACAAAAATATATTTTTCAGGCTTAGAAAATCTGATGCCATCTCTTTGTAGGGTGCACTTTCGAGAGATAATAGTTTTTGGTACTCCCGGTGGGACAACGAATCAGATTTGCATGCAAATATAGATTCTAGAGCAGATCTAAAGCAAATTTACAAAAAAAAAAAGTTACTTTCGGACCAGAGTTGCAGCAAATTAATTGTAAAGATTCTATGATATTTTTGGCGACTCTGTAAAGCTGATAATTCAGACCATTATTACAACATGTTCCACGCCTAAAGTGACTATGAGATCATTAGTAAGAGGAATTCCTCTTGAGTTTGTTTCTTTGCCTTTGAATTCTGCTAGAAGGAGAAGAGTTGGTAATACATTGTCTTATAATAGACCTGGTTTTGAAAACCCTCCTGATATTTCTTCACCATGTATAAATTTTTCAATCAATATCATAGTTTTCCCAATGGCTATTCAACCACCCCGAAATTTTGTGACCTTTACTAATGGCAGCCCACTAGTAATTCCAATGTACCATGATATTCCCAATGTTGCTTTGAAAAGTTTTCCATCATTTACCGGTGAAAATCAAGTTACACCTGCTGAACATATTAAAAATGTTGCAGCCATATGGGCAGTCCATAATATCACTCATGAAGATGTAGCTTTAAGACTTTTAGCTGCATCCTTTAAAGGAAAAGCCTTGCAATGGTATAAGAATCTAGAGATTGGAAGCATAAGAACTTGAGATGAATTAGGTGAAAAACTGCTGAAACAATTCCAAGATAATTCAGACCATTTATCCCTTATAGAACAGCTATCTACTATCAAAAGAGACCCTCATGAGTATATGTCTAGCTTCAACATTCATTTCGCTAGGACTTGGGAAATAATCCTAGCAAGTGTTAAGCCTCAAGATGATCACGCTTTCCTTTACTACGTCAGAGCATTGAATAGTGATATTGCAACTATGATCCAATCCATGGGAGATTTTACTCTTCCAGAGGCCTATGACATTGCTATAAAAGCTAAAACAGTCTTATTCAGGCTGGAAAATTAGCAGCAAGGCCTATAATGCCATTTTTAGCAGATTTAGCTCTTATCCCACAGTGTATTATAATTGTAGAGCCTACTATTGCAGCCCCATCCCCAAATATGTTTAAAGCCTTACAAACCATTGGAAATAAGATGACATCAATTAAAAATAGGCTTTTATTGCCTAACAGGCCTTATCAAGCTCCTTATCAGCAAAATCAACAAAATAGGCAACCTTACCAATAGAATCAGAATTATAGGCTGCCTTATTAGCAAAGGCAGTTTGATTCTAATGTTCCTAGTACATCTAACACTTTGGTTCCAGTTAATATGGCTACAGAAGAGTGGTGCCAAACTTGCAATCAGCCTCATTTAGTTGCAAATTGCCCAAATTCCTTCCTGAACCTAAATCTTGTTGCACACCCTCAATTTGAAGCATTATTCATGCCTCAAATGGAGGGTGCGTAGAAAGAAGGTCATGTTTACAAAGCACCTAAACAGAATTTGGTTAGCTTCAATGAGAAAGATTTTATTGCTATTACCACTAGAGCTAAACAGAAGGCCATCAAAAATAAAATATAGCAAAAAAACCTGTGCTACCTACTGTTACTGATAATTCAACATCTACAGCCTCAAAACCAGCCAATTGTCCTGTTGTCCCTCAGAATACAACAAGTGTTGCAGCTGGTAAAGAGAAACAGAAACAACTGCAGCCTGATCCAAGAAGATTATTTATCCCTCAAATATCCAAAGCTACTGAAGCAGAATCAGTATTCGCAAAGGCTTATGCTAAAACAGTTGAGTCTATCTCCAAGATAGTTGTTTCTTTTAATATTGTTGATGTGATGAAGAAGCACAACGTTAACATCTAAATGTGGGATGCTTTAAGCATTCCATGACAACAAGATTTACTCTCTCATGAATTAGCTAAACTGTAAATTTCTTCAAAAATGACAGACATGGAAGTTCAAAAGACAGATATGGTCCTTAGAACACTTGATCAAGACCGCATAAAGGGGGTTAGATGGATGGTTTAGAAATTTTTAAATGCCCATGACATAAAGAAGCCACCACCATTTTATCTATCACTGATTATTGGAGAAAATCTATTCCATAACTACATGGTGAACAGCAGTGCAAGTAGCACAGTTATGCCAAAGTCAATTGCTGAGAAATTGGGCTTGCAGTATGAACCTACAAAAAGGAGTGTTCTAAAACTTAATGGGATTGCAACCAATATAGTTGATATAATCAGAAATCTAGAGGTAACGTTACATGCTTGCCCAAATGTTTCCATTTTGTAAGATGTTACTATTGTGGATTTACCTCCATATTTTTCTTTGCGCCTATCTAGAGATTTTACAGCAAAAATAGGAGGTTACCTCTCTTCTGATTGGTCTTTCTTATTTTTCACCACATGTTATGGCACTAAGGTTACCATAAATTTGGAACCATTGGTCAGATTTCACATTGAGCCTCATTCTCCAAATGCAGTGGTAAATTATTTAGCATTAGATCAATCTGATTTCGATGATGTAGCTCAAATTTCAGAATTAGAGGGTGTTTCTGACATGTTTATGAATGAAAAAATAGTTGAAGAACATGCTCATGATCCTTTCAAGGAGGTTGAAGAACATATTTTTGGTGTTTATTGCATGCATGAAGAAAATGCAGTAATTCCCTTGCTATCCAAAATAGAAAATTCAACAGAAGGGATTTGAAAGCCTCATTTCAACGGAGTTAAGAATAAGAAAGGATAGGGAGTAGGTTTGATGCTCACTTCCCCAACAAACGAAAGTTATTTTACAGCTTTGAGTCTCCAATTTTTATGCACTTATAATGTAGATGAATACGAAGCATTAATTCATGGCTTACTTTGGGCCAGAAAAAGAGGAATCAACACCTTACAAATCTTTGGTGACTCTGAGTTAGTAATCAATCAAGTAAAAAAATTCAATGTATGCAAGAATCCATTAATGAAGTCTTACAAACATAGAGTTTCAGACTTAATGGAAGATTTTGATGCCATTAATATTCAGTCTATTCCTAGAACTGAAAATAAGCACACTGAAAGACTTGCAACAGTTGGTGCTAGCTTCAAAGTGCTAGAACAGATAGAAAACAACAAAATTGAGCCTCATGTTAAGTTAATTGTCAGACCTTCTATCCCTGATAGTGAATTAAATTGGCATGTTTTTTAAAGTGACGATCAAATATGTAGGTTTTTGCAGCAAGATGCTGAATTTTCTACAGTAAATCAAGATAAATTACAACATTTATATGGTGACCAGATCATTCAACTAAAGACAAAAAAGATTGCCTTGATGGACTTTTCACGTTAGAAGACATCTTTAGTACTGATGACCAGTTAAGAAAGGACAAAACTAAGATGTATACTCATGCTGATAATTACGAAGAGATTTCAGTTGATGAAGGAATGAATCTATTCCTTGGAAAGGTATGTTGCTTTTTTGAAAAACAATCTTTTATTAAGCTTTGCACAGAATTTAAAGACATTTTCTCTTGGAGATACGAAGAATTGAAAGGGTTTGACCCCAGTTTAGCACAAAATACCATTGAATTACAACTAGATTCTAAACCAGTTAGGCAGAAACAAATGCCTGTAAATCCTAGAATAGAACCTCTTATGAGGAAAGAGTTATCAAAATTGATTAAATCAGGAATTATTTTCCTAGTTAAGCATTCAAGTTGGGTAGCGAATCTTGTTCATGTTAGGAAGAAGAATGGAGAAATTAGATTATGTGTGGATTTTAGAGATCTTAACAAAGCATCATTAAAAGATCATTATCCACTACTGAATATGGATCATATTTTGAGAACAGTTTTAGGATCAGATAGATTATCCCTTCTAGACAGTTATAGCGGATACAATCAAATTTTAGTCTAAGAATAGGATAGATATAAGACAACTTTTACCACCAAGTGGGGTACTTACGCTTGCAAAATAATGCCTGTTGGTCTTTCGAATGCTGGTGCAACGTTTCAACGTGCAATGGACATGGATTTTTGCAGCCTACTAAATAAATACATACTTGTTTATTTAGATGATGTTACTGTATTTTCAAAAGATTCGGAAGAACATCTAATGCATTTGAGGCAAACTTTTCAGTTATGCAGGTAATTTGGAATATCCTTGAACCCCAAAAGTCTATCTTTTTAGTACATCAAGGTAAACTACTTGGGCATATTGTTTCTAAGCAAGGTTTAGCAATTGATCCTTTTAGAATCGAAGCTATATCACAATTGTCATTGCCTCATAACAAGAAGGAATTACAGAGATTTCTGGGAAAAATCAACTTTGTTAGGAGATTTGTTCCAGATTTTGTAGCATTGGTTAAACCGTCGACAACTATGTTAAAGAAGGAGAAAACATTTTTTTGGACCAGCAAAGCGAGAGAAGGTTTTGAGGCTATCAAAATAGCTATTTCTTAGGTCCCTACTCTTGTGAATCCAAATTTTGATAAAGATTTTACAATGTATGCACTTATAGGAACTGAAACAATCTCGGCTATTCTAACTTAGGTCAATGATGAGAATATCGAATAGCCAATTGCTTTCTTTGGATAGAGTTTACATGATTATGAAACAAGGTACATGTTCCTTGAAAAACAAGTGCTTTTAGTTTTCAGAGGACTAAAGAATTTTAAGTACATGCTTTCAAACAATAAAATTCATGTTCTTGTTTCTCATCCAAGTGTGAAAGCTTTCTTGTTAAACAAATAATTGAATGAGAAAAGAGCAAGCTAGATAACGAAGGTTACGGAATATGATGTTGATATCTGAGTTTCCAAGACAGTTCGAGGTAAAAGTTTATGTGAGCATCTAATTGTTGATATGGAGAAACAGCAGGCCGTAGAACCTGAAGATTCAGAATAGCATGCTGAAACCACATATCAACAATCAAATATCATGTTGCAACCAGAAAATAAGAAAAATGAACCTTCTCATGAAATTCATGAATCAAGATGGATGACTGATTTGGTTAACTACTTACAACATGGCACCTATCTAGAAGGTATGGATAAAAATAAATAAAGGTATTTCAGGCTACAGGATATTCCTTATCTTTTCGTTGATGGTGTATTGTTCAAAAGAGATATGAATGGAATCTTGCTGCAATGTGTCGATTATGACAAAATTTAGATAACATTATTAGAATTTCATGAAGGACCTGCAGGGGGTCACTTCTCAGCATGTACTACAGCTCTAAAGATCATGAAAGCAGGTTACTATTGGCCTAGCATATTTAAAAATTGTTTTGAATGGATCAGGAAATGCAAAAAATGTGCTTTCTTTGTCAGAAAAGAATGTTTATCTTTTCTGCCTTTGTAGCCTATTTCAGTTGATTAGCCCTTTATGCAGTGGGGTCTTGACTTTATTGGAATGATTAACTGGCCTTCTTCACAAGGACATAAATGGATCTTAACTACTATAGATTATTTTACACGATGGACTGAAGTAGTAGCCTTGAAAGATGTTAATGAAGCTTCAATACTATCCTTCTATGACAGTATAGTCTGTAGATTTGGTGTTCCAACAACTATCATATCAGTTAATACTCTAGAATTTCTCGGTGTTAAAGTAATAGATTGGGATTTCAACCATGGAATCTATTTAAGCTCTTCATCTAATTATTACCTAAAAGGTAATGTCTTATCTGAGATTACCAACAAAAATCTATTAGGGATCATCAGACGAACACTCAAGGATAATCAAAGAGAGTGGCATCTAATGTTGAATTCAACACTTTGGGCTGATAAGGTGACCCCTAAGAGATCAGTTGGCAACTCACCGCACAAACTTGTGTATGGAAAAGAAGTGAGAATGCCAATTTCAGTTGAGTTACTCGCATTAGATTTGCTGCATCAGATGGAATTAGTTGAAAATGAATCATTACAGGTTCGTTATACATAATTGATGGAATTACAAGAGCTAAGAGATCAAGCTCATTTAAATATGGAGAAGAATCAGAAACAGATGAAGAATACTTTTGACAAGAAATCCAAATTTAGAATCTTCAATGAAGGAGATATTGTGTTGAAATGGGATGTTGATTGTTCAAAGCCAGGAAGACACTTAAAGTTTGATACACTTTGGAGTGGTCCTTACATGATTTTAGCTTGCAAGGAGCACAATACTTTTCAGCTTCTGAATTTGAGTGGAGAGGAAGTACACATTCCTGTGAATGGTATGTTTCTCAAACACTGTTATTAAAAATCTTAAAGTGATTGTTAGAGTAGGATTTCCCATTCAATAAGTACAATTTCTGCACATTACATTATTCTTTATTTTCAAATAAGTGCATTCGTACACGTGGTCTGGTTTGCCAAATCTTTTCCCAGCTTTAGTTTTTTTTGGAAGGGTTAGACCTTTCGGGAAAGGGAAGATTTTGGTCACATATTTGAACTCCGTACCCAATGGACAAGAGTAAGACACTAGTCTAAAAGCTAGCAGGTAGCTTTCCCCGTAGGATCACCAGAAATGTTGATAATTTCTGCACTTGTGCAGAAATGGGCAACTCAAAACTTTGTTACGATGGATGATAATGGTGAAGTATACCTAAGCAAGGGAAATTTATATCAGATTATATTGTTGCTTCTGATTTGTGAAAAAGATTAAGTGAAATATGTAGCTATGTGTGCTGTTACAAAATGTAACAGATCACATAGTCTACAATTTTATGAACATCCTCAGCAATAGAACATAAGTCCCCGAAGGACAGCTATGTTGTCTTGACGAAGACACCGGATTGTAAAATATGTGAAATGTTTGGTTCTTGGACAACAAACATACATTGGTAGTTTTCAAGTAATCAGACTTCACTATTATTATGATGGTGATTATCAGATTTAGTGTTCTGTATTCATTAGAGTTATGTGATTAATGAAATTGCATCCATCTATGTTGTCATAAAAATTATTACAATTAACTCCTTTCCTACTACTTACGTCAAGAAAATATTGACAAATAAACAATGATAATAATGTCTAAATGTAAGTAGTAGGAAGGATTCAAAATGAAGAGCATATGGTAAGGTAGTCAAATAGCATATGAGGAGGCACATCTCATTCAATGGTTTCTTAATGGAGGCTACAGGTATTCATTTTAAGGTCATCTCTTATGTTAATTCATTTTATTGAGATATTGAGTTGCTTGCATTATTATATAATCAAAGGGAAAAAATTGAATGCAGAAAGAGATAGTCAACTCATTATTTCAATTTAATGCTTTATTCATAAGAGATCATAAGTTTTCCTACACAAGTCATGGGATGTGACTAAGTAATAACATCATATACATGGAAATGAGAATACTGCATGTGCTAAAAAATAAGAGTAAAGGAATAAAAGTGAACCCATCATTGCCTTTTCTATCTTCTTTTCCCGCTCCGCATCATCTGTATCTTTAGCTTCAACGCGTTCCATCTTCCACTTTCCATCTCCGTCTTCTTTTCACCTACAAGACAAAGAGCAATACCTATCAAATTTGGAGCTTATGGTACATTTTCATTCTAATACACTTGTTCTAAAGAAAATACATATTGTAAGTTCAATGTATCTAATGGTACTTAAAATAAATAATTACAGAACCACATGACACAGGATAATTCAGGGATACATACAGGCTTGGCAGCAAAAGAAGATCAAAGTACATAGAGTGAAATGAGTGATAGGAGAAATCAAAGGAGCTAAGGATTGGAATAGAAAAGAAAAATCTGGAAGTAGCTTACAAAAGAAACAGATGTGAAGATAACATATGAAGGATTAGAGTTTGAGAGGAGTTTGCAGAAGAAGGACTGAAGAAGGAAATTAAATCACATGGATGCAAGAGAGGACAAAAATCCTATATATTTCTAACTTATTTCTGAAGTTTTACAAGGAATATGTTGTAACACATATAAATGAAAAAATTAGTTTTTTAACTGGTTAAGAAAGACGTAGCTACTGAATGAGAATGAAATATCACTTCCATATGTTTTACAGGAAGGAAGAAGCATCGGAATAGGTCAAGAAAGGGATTTTTTTGTAAAATCAGGATTGAAAATTTAGAAAAGTAGAGAGAAAAATAGGATTTTGGAAAAAAATTTTTTGCCAGAGTCTCCCCTTGTAAAATTGACTTTTAATTTAAAACATAATTGAAACACATGCTTTGTTTTTAGCTACTATATGCTTATGAGCTATCAGAACTTCAAAAGGAGTAAAAACAGTCAACAAAAGTACATGCTTCATCACTTTTAAGTTGATATCATGATCAAATGAAACATACAGGTATTCTAGAAGTTCATCATGTTGCAGCCATTAAAAGTTTATTTTATTTCCAAATTCAAGCGTGAATCAAATGCCAACTACTTCACAAATTTTTCAAAGATGCAATAGATCAAGAAAAGATAGCATGAACAGTTTCATTCAAGAGAGTAGACACGCCAGAGAAACTTTTCATATCTTTTTAGAATGGTCAAAATTACAGAAATCTGGAAAGAGAAGGATTTTGGAAAAAATTTGCCAGAGTTTTCCCTTGCAAAATGGGGTTTTCTAGAAAAACAGAATTGAGATTTAATTCTAAAAAATGAAATACAATTGCTATATTATGACTTCTGAAAAGAGAAGTCATTACAGAAAAGAAACTTAGTGATTTTCTTTATTTTTTAGAAAAGGATCATTTTATTCATTACATAGACTAGGATACAATCATGATTGCAACAAAGGATTAAGTCTTTCATTATTGAAAAGGAAATGTCAAAGCTACAGGTACAATAGAAAATCATTACAGTCAAGATTTCAAACTATGCTTTCCAGAACCATTTCAGATCAACAACTACTACAAACAGAAGGCACAAAATCCATTCCAAGTCTACATGAAAATGGAGTTCTATCGACACAGGAAAAGGAATGAATCAAAATAAGCCTGATTTCATAGAACTGTTTTCCAAAATTTATCTTCAGTTACAGTTTGTAAAAGAAACCACAAATACCCATTTTCTAGAAGTCTACAGATCTACAAACGATAGTCATCTCCTAGACTAAAAGGAACGACAACCTTGTACCCAAAAATGGAGTTTTGCCAATATAGAAAGAAGAAATAGATCACAAATTCCAAAGTATGCATCTACAGAAAGAACAAGTAACAATACTAAGAAGAATGTCTACAATCAGGCAAGGGATAAACTAAACTATATCTACAAAATGAAAAGAAACAGTGACAAGTATCTACAAATGAAGAACCTAAATAGTAAATACTTCAAATGTCGAGCCAAGTCTAAAGTATGAAATATAAAAGAAACCATGCATAGAAATGTTTTGACGAATTTCAAGTAAGCATGCACAGATTTTTTTTGATGAATTTCAATTAATGAGTTGAGTTCGAAGGCTCACTACATAAATAGAGAAGAACTTCACACTTAAGGACGTTTTCTTTGAATAGCTGATTTATGCCAAGTATGCATCTACAACTAGCAAAGGAAAACCCAATACAGGGCTCAAAAAGTATCAACGAAAGAAAAACGTTTATAATCACGTAAAGGACAAGCCAAGCCAGATCTACACAAAGAAGAGAAAAGACAAGGTAGTTTCTAAGTTCTTTCCATTTCTTTCACACTCGCAGACAATCAACAAAGAACTTACCATGTTTGAAGTAACAAGATGAGAAAGAAAATAGTGAGGTCAATTCCCTCTACAGGCCCAAGTTCGAGCTCATTAAAGCTGAATAGGGAAAGCTAAAACCAGAACATAAAAATAGAGATTTTTCATTCGATAATGATCAAAGGGAAAAATATTTAAAAGATCTATAGATCATATAAAAGAGAAATACGCATCTACAGAAGACAAAACGACGCAAATAATACCTTCATATTTCATCGAAAATGCTAGATAAATCAAATAACCATGACTTCAAAGACCAAAAATGAAGAATACTGGCTCAAACTCACCCAAAAACCTTCATGTTTTCATCAACAGTGTAGAGCAGATTTTTTTTTTCCAGGGCTTTTCCCATGTAGCAAAAAACCAAATGAAATACAAATGTGAAGTGCTCAATTGATTTAACTTTCCACCAAGACCAAGGGTTTGAAACTCTAACCCCTAGTAAAAGATCGACAGTGCATCAAAGATCAAGTACAAGATCGAATGGCAGGAGACCAAGCACAGGGTTTTAAACATATAGTCTCGGTTAATTCAATCAACCTCAATAAATGCCAAGGTTCTAAACCCTAACCATGGCGCAGATCAACGAAAATGCAAGTAGAAAGAAAGAGATCAAGGGTCTCAAATATTTCCTGAAATCCAAGTTTAAACCAAGCACGTTTAAGGTACCAACTGCCAAAGATTGCAAGGGTTGAGTCATCATGGAGGGGGCCAGCCCACGTGGACACATATTAATCATTTCCAAGCTGACTTTCAAAATCCCAAACTATGCATGCCACCAAAATAATCAAAACCATATTATATGCCATGATCACCGAAAAGGTGAGTTTTATAAACCATGCAAACCAAGGTCAAATAGGTGGCAAATTTAGTTAAACACATGGTGGGATAGCCAAAGGGTGGTGCCCCTTTTTATTCAAACACATACACTTACCTAAGTCCACAAGGTGGTAGAATTCCAAAAAAACCGAAGGTGGTCCCCACATGGGGTGTTTATGTAAAATTTGCAAAGTGTCACTCATGTGACCATCCAAAAAAGAGACAAAATCTGAGCATGTGCACATCAAAGGTGGTCCCACTCAATTCCTAGTTTTGCAAATATTGCTAAGGGTTGCAGTATTTTGCTCACATACAGAGAATGATATTTTGCATGCCTTCACAACAGGACAGAATAGAGAAGATGACGAATTTGCATGCTCAAAAGAGGAAGACTTGCCTAGCAAGCAATTTGTAATTTTAGCAAATTATTCACCCCTTGCTTTCTTAAAATAGAACAATCAACTTCAGTTTGACTGTATTGTATCTAAGGCTGATAATGCCTATTTTTATTACATGCTTTAGTTTGTATTATTTTATTCTTTTAGTTATTATTAAATAAGGGATAAAATTAGGATGCATGGGCGAGTACAGGCTTTAGACTATTTTTAGGAAGGGGGTGAACTTTTGCTATATATTGTGTGCTTTTACAAAGCACAAGGGAGGGGATTTTTCAGAGAACTTCCCAGAGAACTTTTTGATATATGAGTACTGAAGCCATTTCTTCCAGTTTTTCCCTCTGAGTGTGAATTATTTTATGCCTTTCCAAGTTATTTTGCAGTCTTGTGTATGTCAACATTAATCTTGTGAATGAGAATTCCCTGATTAAACACTTTACCCTTCTGCAAATTTACCATTTTCTGCCAAATTTTATTGTGCATGTTAGCTTACTAGTACTGTTGTGATTCTCCCTCAGTACAAATTAAGTGTTTTGCCCTTATATTCTGCAGAAAGGTATTAATTGGTTCGTGCATCTAAAGAATTCTTCACAAATCAGTTGTGTATTCCACTTAGTCAAAGTTCTCACACAAAATTTGGTGTATCACCTTAGTATTATTAAATTTCCAGTCATCTTTCACCCTTTAAACTCCCAAAAATCAGTTTAGTGTACACCAATAAGGAACTGGCCTTTTAATCTCAGAGGTTCACCTCAAAATAGGTATACCCACAGACCTGAGGTGTCCCCATTGTATCTACAAGAGAGAGAGATATTTTGCAGGCTTAGAAAATCTGCTGCCATCTCTCTGCAGGGTGCACTTTCGAGAGATAACATGTCCCTAACAAGACAAAGAGATGGTTCCCCAAGACATAGACAAATATGACCACAATGGTGGATTTTAATAAAATGATGAGTGTTCCCCCAAAGGAGAAACAAATATCACCAAAATAGTGGGTTTATGATAAGATTAAAAATTGGATAAGATATCATGAGATAGATAAGATGGAAACTATGTGCTACCTTTCAAAAGTGAGGAAGTGAGAAAACATATATGTGTCCCAATAAGATGAAAATAGCCACAAGATTGGACGTAGGATGAAAATATGGTTCTCTCAAAGTGGCACAAACATGGCCATAAAGGTGGACTTTGAATGAAAAATACAGAAATATGGTGCCCCAATGGAATCATGAGTATGGCCATAACAATGAACATTGAAATGAAAATCATGGAAATAGATGTTTCCTCTAAAAGAGGAACAAATATGGAAACTAAATTTGAATTTGATGAAAATATGGAATGGAAATATGGTTTCTGAAAGGAGGCACAATTATGGCCACAAAGGTGGACCTTGGTAAAGATGGTTCCCAAGAGAAGCATGAATATGGCCACAAAGGTGAACTTTGAATATAGAGATGGAAATATAGTGCCACAAAGGAGGCACAAGTATGTCCACAAAGGTGGAATTTGACAATATATAGATGAGGTCCTCAAAGCGGCACAAATATGAACACAAAAGTGGAATTTGATGAGAAAAATGGTTTCTCATTGAAGAAATAAGTATGGCCACAATGGTGGGTTTAGGATGTAAATAAATTGCCCCCTAGGGGAAGACAAGTATGGTCTTAACAGAAGATTACATATGAGAAGGGTAAATGGTCTCCTAAGAGAGGGATGAGTATGATCACGAATGTGGACTTAAAATGAGATGGTATCTCAAGGGAAACACAAACATGGTCATAGAAGTGTACTTAGATGAGAATAAATTTTCCTTCAAAGGAAGGATAAATATGGCCACAATGGTGGACTTGGAATGAAAATATGGTTTCTCAAGGAAAAAAATGATAGCCATAATTGTGGACTAAGGATAAGAAGATTAAAACATGATAACTATGGTGGACTTCAATCAAGAATAAATGGTCTCCTAAATTGATGGGGGAAATGGCAAAAAAGATGGACTTTAATTGAGATTTGGACTTAGATAAAATGTAGATTAATATCGGATGAAATGGATTGTATGAAATTGGATGAGTTTAAATAAAGTGATGACAAGAGTTAAGTCACCTAGTGTACAGGGAGTTGTTTGGATAGGAAATGAGCTAATGTGGATGATATGTTCAAGGATGAGGGGAGGCTTCTCCGCTAATGAAAGAGATTATATGACTATGGAAAAATTATATGTGGATGAGTTAATGGATTTCAAAAGAGTTTAGATGAGATCATCTTGAACTTAGACTGGATAAATGATTGAGGATCATAAGGGTGATTAACAACACTAACAATATCAATAAACAAGGGAGGACCCTCTTTAGGAGGAATGATAAGGGACGATGTGGATAAAGGATGAGATTTAATAATTTTGGTGGATGGGGATTTAGGAATTGGATTTGGATTGGTCGTGGTGGATGGAGAAGAATGGTTCCCATGAATGAGGAAAATCATCTTTCTCAATAATGATTATGGGACTATAGTCTGAAAGGCCTTACAATGCTCGGTGTCGTGACCCGGAGTACGATGATAAGTGCAAGCGTGATTGGGACTGAACCATGAAGGTTTGAGACTATTTGGATAAAAAGATTTAATAAAGGGAAGTGTGATGGCAAATATTTGAGTTAGATGTCGAAGGATATCTTAGTAGGACCCAATCGAAGTGTCAAAAGGAAGATAACTCTTATGGGTTTTAACATAATTTTTTGGCTTGGGTTTAGGTACAGATGTAGATTGGATGGGTAAATTAGGTGTCTTGGAAGATAGATCAATTTTGGACTGTTTAGATTGGGATTTAGGTGTGGAAATAGATTGGATGGGTAGATTAGGTGTCTTGGAAGACAAATCAAATTTGGTTGGAGAATTGGATTGTTTGGATTTGGATTTATCGTTGCGAGATGTCCTTTCTTTGGATGTCTTAGACTTGGATTTAGACGTGGATGTTTGAGATGTTGATGTATGAGCTGATTTGGATGCTGAGGATGGGGGTAGATTGCATTGAGGTTTTGGTGTTTTGGTTTCAGTTTTGATGTTGGTTAATGATTTAGGGTCACATGGATGGGACCAAGTGGTTACTCGAACAACTTTGATGAACAATGAAGGATCCTCTTTAAAAGAATCGTCATTTGGAGGTGAAATGACTACAAAAGTTCATGAAGAATGAGGGGAATCTTGCATTTGGATAGATGAAGTCAAAGGTGTGGATTTTGAAGGAAGAGATTGGTTTGGTTTGGGAAGGAGGTGTCCTTCCTTAATGAAGTTATAAACAATGGCTTGAAGTGCTCTGCAATGTTCAATATTATGTCCAGTGGTATGCTGATATGCGTAGACAAGGTTGGAATTAAACCACAATGACTTCTTACTATTTGGGTCAAAGGCCCTAATAGTCGGAAGCATGATTGCAGAAATTTGTAGCAAGTGTTGAAAGACCTCCATACATGATTCAACCAAAGTGTTAGGAGGTGCTTTGTCTTTGAGGAATATCTTGGTCTTTAAAGAAGAAGTGGATGTTTGAGATGATCCAGATATTGAGGATAAAGTTTGAGCATGTTGATGTTTTGATTTCCCAAATTTAGTTTTGGTATTGGTAAATGCCTTAGTGTTGAATGGTTTCAATTTTAGTTGATGAAATGTTCTTGATGAAAAGGTTGTTGTGTTGGATTGCTTAGAGGAAGGAATATTAATTTCCTTATAGGACTATATAAGGGATTTTTAAGGGAATGTATTGATGGTTGTAGATTTTATTTTTGGGGTTGTGTCCTTAGGAGGAACGACAATAATTTACACTGGAGGATTCAGAGGTGGTGTTGGTATAGGTGTAAGAAGCAACATTTTTTTGATGGATTCCATGGAAATTTAATATTGACTAGATTGTGATGATGAGGTATAAGGATCATTTGAAGTTATCATAAGTCAAAGAGATTTAAAAGGTTTTTCAAATGATGTAGGAGGGGAGGACAATTTTGATGTGGTAGGTGAATGAATTAGGGTTGGATCTACGGATGGTATTAATGTTAAGGAAAAAATAGATGGGGATGATGGAGCAGAGGAGGTAGGTATAGATGTGGAATCAATCACAGATTTATGTGTGGATATTGAAAGAGGTGTTTGATGTATAATATTGTTTGAATAAGGATTGAAATAGTATGGCATGAAAGGTAGTAATAGATCTATCGATGGTGGATGTGGGAAGGTTGCTTTAAAAATATCTAGGAGTGGAGACTGAATTGGTTGGGGGATTGTGTAATATTATGAAGTAGGGTCATATCAGGATGGATGATATTGTTGAGGTACATAATGTGTGGTAAATGAAGAAGGGATGACATTGGAATAAGATGATGGGGATGGAGTAGGACCCTATTGTTGACATAATTGAGAACCTGAATTATAGTGAAAGTATTCGTAGATGGGGCTAGAAGGACACAAGCAAGAGATCTCAATCATGTTATATGTTTGAGTAATGGCGGTAATTGATGTGATAGGCATTGGGTTTGTATTTATGGTTGATTTGAATGTAGGATTAGTGTTGGATGGTCTTGGTTGTATAACATAAGGAGTGGATTGATAAAGATATAAGGAAGCTTGGTGTGTTAAATCTAGAAGAGATGTTTGATAGGATCTTTGAGGTTGGATTAAATTTTTTGATTGTCGATACACTTGGGAAGTGTGAATGTGGGTGGAATTGGGTGATTGAATTGGCATTCTGTTGCTAATACCGATTGAAGTAGGGATAACATTCACATAATAATATTTAGGTGGAATAGAATTCTCTGATAGATTGGATTGATAGGATTGAGAGATTTTAGGGAGTTTAAGAAGTACAAAATCATAAAAGGGGCTATAGGGAAGCTAAATGACAACTTAAAAATGGGTTATATTTATTTTGTGTGGTCGTTAAAAATGGATTTGTTGGTGGCAGGTTAGGAAGGGGCTCTATTAAAATGTTAGGGAGTGGTGTGTATATTATTGGTTTAGGAGGTGTATGATATCGGGAAAGAAAAACATGATAATATGGATGGGATTGGATGGGAAGATCTAATGTATGAGGAACATAAATATCAATATGATGAACATGCATGGTGATGTTGGTTGAAGCTGGGATAGTCCAAGGGGGTGTGATAGAACCTACTGGTTGGTGTGATCCATGAATGGGATTAAAGGAGACAAGGATGAGGTAGACATGTTTGTGTAGAACTGTTTGGGGTGAAGTTTTGTTCCATTTTAAATCAAGCAAGTCAAGAAAATAGTTCTTTTTATTTTTTATTTAAGAAAGTATGAAAAAGAAAAGGGGAAACAGATAATGAGGTACCTAAGATAAGGAAATATATGTTTGGTTTCATGTATGTTTTGGCTAGGGAAGTATCAAGAGAATTTTTGTTATGTGATCAAATCCCAACCAGCCTACCAAGTGAGGAGATGTTTTGATATGTTAATTGATTTGTGAGTTTTAGGTAGTGTGTCATAAAGGGTGAGATGTAGAAGCTCAAACCTCTATTTAAGCTATTTGAGAAAGCAGGGTGTAGAAAAGAAAAGTTCTTTTTAAACCTAAAATGAAGTGTGATATTGGATGAACACACAAACAAGAGCAGGAAATTACGATGCGAAAAGAAGAAAATACGCAAAAAGAGAGGAATACCTAAATGATGATTTTCCTATTTGTTTGAACTCTTAAGTGATGAGTGATCCAGGACATGAATCGAACACAAGAAAGTAATAAGGAAAAGCCTCACACTGCAGTGTTAATGGAAGGAAAAAAAAACATAGAAAAGAAAGAGATAACAAAAAGAGTAGTTGCACCATGCGTGAAGGAATGTTTACCAAGTTTCTCATTCGTAATGAATTTAATCCACTAGCTAATAAAAAATTAGAAGTCATAAATGATCAAGAATTTATGTTACCTCAAATGCTTGATACTTGATACAAGCACTGAATGATAAATCTTCATTGCGAGACCTACAAATAAGATAGACTTACAAATATTTTGATTAGATAAATATATGTGGGGGTTGCCCAACAAAGTTGTTGCAAGAAGCTTTTAAATTTATTTGAAGATTTCAACCCCTGTTTATTTAGAAAAGATGAAATAAACAATTGTTGTAAATAACATGTAGAAACATAAGAAACACTGAATTTGGAAACTGATTACGATGGATTTAAAGATGATTAAATTGAAAGGACTATAAAATAAGTGTTACCTAGTTTGGGTCTAAGGTTACCCAGACAGTGTAAAGGTAGGCCGATGATGACCTAGGAGGATAAGTGTGGACCTATGGATGTAGTATGCAGACCAACAAGGTCTGAGAGTGATCTAAAGATGATAATGACCTATAACTATTACAACGTGATCTACATAAGGAAAACAAAAGTAGAAAAGTGGAAAAAGGATGGAAAAGAATAATTTAGATAGGTTATTAGATAGATAGGGCCCTAGTCAACGGTGACCAAGAAGGATCGATGATGACTATATCAGAAAGTTAAAATTTAAGGATAAAAATATGAAAATGACAACCTACAAGTAAAAGGAGCTGTAGGAGAAGGCTACTAAGTGTTTCTGACGCTACTCTGTACTTGCAATATGTTAGAAATAAATCATATAAGATAATATGATAAGGATACGGAAAAGAGTATGATAATGATAATAAGATCACACAAAGGATGTTTGTGACCGATGCAAACAAGCTAGAGGAATGTCCAAGAAGTTTTTCGATGTCTCAGAACTACTCAAACATAGGGATTCTTAAGATGGGAGAAACCTTGAAGATTGGAAGAATCTAATTTTCTTATTTACTGAGGATGAATAGAAAGGAAGAAGCCAATTTTATAGGGTCGGTGATGAACACGTTAGGTCATCACCAACTACAGTGAAATTTTTCCCAATGAGCATGATTTTCTACTTTTGATGAATTTTTTTTCTTAAGGATTGGCAAAATGCTTTAAAGCATGTAGGTGAGATTAGGTTGCTTGGGGATGAATTTAAGTTAGCTAGGGCATAAAATAGATAGGATAAGAATAGAAAAGTCCAAGGTGATGTGTGTGTAGTGTTGGTGCTCAAAATAGTCTCGCCCCATTTTGCCATTAAAAATTTATCAATGTATGGTCTCTATCACATTTTATCTTCCCGTACTATGCCTGAAAAATGTCCACCTTCCATTTGTTGTTGTAATCAGTCCTTTCTTGGACCAAGAATCATGTATATATCCAAAAAAATTTCCTCATTTCCCTGTTCATCTGAAAAGGTCTGTATTTGGGTGTAAAAATTTGGGTTGTCTCGTTCTTTCCATTTGCCACAGTCGGGATTGCTGTGCTTGTCATTTTTTCCCTAAATACTTGAAGAAAAAGGAATAGATGTAGCTCAAAGGAAATTATTTGAGCCTTGTAACATTTCTAAATTATCCTTTCATAAAATTTCATCTCCAGGCTCAAATGGTCGTTTTTCCATATTTTATAGTTTGACGGGCATTTGTCCTGCTCATATTTACATCCTTGCATCAACAGGAAATGTGGCCTCTTTTGGTTGAACGCAGCTCGGCAAGGTACTTCAATTTTTTTTTTAATAACCTCAACTTAAAAAACCTCTCTACATGGAAGAACGACACTCATTTGAGGATTTGATTTATGGGTTAGCCTTCGAGTTGCGTTGAGAAGACACATGAAGGTTTCCGTTGCTCTTCCTAGACTTAGACAAAAATTTTATGGAGTACTATTTGATGGGATGGGAACACGTGGTGAACCCATGCTCATTCAGGGTCTCCGCTCTTGGGCACCATTTTGAAATTACGTGATGAAGACACGTGGAGGCTTTCTTCGGGTCTTCCCATACTTAGTATTTTTTCAAAAGGTTTTGAGAGGCCTGGGACACATGGAGGGACCACACATGTTTGAGGACCGGCCCTTGAATTTTATTTTAAAGAAGCACCATGAGGACACTTGGAGGCCTCCGTTCACTTTGCATTTTTCTTGGAATTTTCAACAGCCTAAGGGGATATTCTCAGACCCTGACACATGGCGCCTTCCCTTGAGCTTTAAGCCTTCAAACAAATTTTGCCAGGAAAGGACACGTGGTGATCCCACGCTCATTCAAGGTCTCAACTTTTGGGAACCATCTCAAGATGTGCCATTGTGACGCGTGGTAGTCTGAAAAGTCAAAAGGTGGGGAAGCGGATTAATGGGGGAAACTTGGATTTTTACCTCTTAAAGGATTAAAATATCAAAATGGCCTACAAGCCTGACAAGAGAGAGGTCAAGAATGGCTTTGAAAAGTCAAATGGGCGGGGAAGCAGACCATCAAAGGCAACTTGGATTTTTAACTCTTGTCATCAAAAGGATTAAAATATCAAAATGGCCCATAGGCCTAACAAAGGATAGTCAAAAAAAATTTCTAATCAATAGCGGAGTTGCGAAATTTTGCAAAAAATTTGGAAAATTTTCCTTTTGTGGAGAAGGGACTTAAAAGTGAAAAAGGAAGCGTGGTTCCTTTGGGACCCACATCAGAAACTAGAAGTGCAAGGGTGGAGCTGCAGGGAAAACTTGGAGAAATTTCCCTTTTCCAAAAAGGAGGTGAAATAGCAAAATTTTACCGTGGTTCCTTTGGGATCCACCTTAGGACACGTATCAGGATCATTTCTAAAAGGTGGACGTGCAAAGAAAAATGTGAAAATTTTACATTTTTCCAAAAGTTGTAAAAGGAAAAAAGGAACCTGCAGGCCTATTTTAAAAGTGGATCTCCCATGTGGACGGTCCAAATTCAAAATATAAATCAATGACAATTGTGGATCTGTATCTGATTTTTCTACCTTTTTTACTCCATAGCTCCTAGAGATGTGAGTTTTAATGATTTCTCAATATTTCTTGCACACCGAATAGGGAAGGGGAGTTAATTTGATATCTAAGTTTGGTGATGAAGATCTGGAGATGTCTTTTATGATTAAGATGAAATGTGGCTATCGGGTTCGATACGATTTTCCAGTCCCTCTTCCTGGACATGCAAAGAACCAGGTTTTATAGATTAGGGGAAGAAGTAGGTGGAAAATGAGGGAAGAGTGTTCTACCAGGTGAAGAATTGAATGCTGGAAATATTTTGAGAGAATTTCCCTCTGCACACCTGACAACTTTTTTAAAAATCTGATTCTAGGATTCACAACACGCAATGATGCTTTGAATGTTTATGGTTGTGGGGGGAAAAGGCTCTATCGTAAAATTTTATAAATTACACGAAAAATTTATCATGTAAATGGTTGGAGTGTAAGGGGTAAGAATGGATTTTCTAAGAGAAAATATTGATAGATCCCATCTCCCTAAGGGGTTGTTTGAGAAATTTGTATATATCTTTTGTGTTAAACTTGATCATGTCAAGGTGGTTGCAAGTGTATAATGCTTGAAAAGCTCTAAGATTGTTCTAGAAACTCTCCCCTGCTAATAAGTTTAATCAAATTTGAGTTATTTTGTGCTGACTCTCAGAAAAATTGTGTCTTCTTTCTTTCTGAATGTCTGCAAATGGTTTTTCTTGTTCCCGTTGCAATCTTGTATCAAAATCCATGTCAATCACATAGATCTCAATCCTCGTGATAGTTTAGTGGCATCTATAATTTAATTTTTAGAAGAGATTTCATCTGGGAATGAAATAAACCATTTAAAATCACTTTTCTTTGATTTGTTGATAGAGATTGTTTAGAATCCTCATGGGTGTACCTCAGGCATGATTAATCTTGGATTTTGATTTTTTATTGAGTCTTCTAACTCGAGCCTTCGTGCTGGAATCTCATAGTTTGTGTGAAAAAAGTACTGATTTGGACCTCTATTGAAGCACATATTCTGGTTAAAGGAAAATTTTAGCTATCTTGAAGCATTTTGTTGTGTAAGTTCCCCATTTTGTAAAAAACTCTCAAAGATCTGGCAAATCAAGTTCATTCTTCCTCACCTCCCACCAAAAAATTCATTTAAAAACAACCAATCCTGCCTGTACTACCCTTTTTTGTATTGTGTGTGTGAAAATGCATAATTTCTACCACCAAAACATGCAGAAACAATCAGGATTCCCAATGTCTTTAGTAACCTTTTCCTTTTTTTGAAAATATCTCCATAATCTGGAAGTGACAACTCATGAGAGTCAGATTTGGTGTGTTGATCATATTTTCCCAAGGTCTTCTCTATAAAATTTGTGCAAAAGAAGGATTTACCAGCGTTCTTCAATAATAGAGGTTAAAAAATAGGTTTTCTTACCTTGGTTGAAAAGTACAACCTAAAATAGTTAGGATACGATCACATCCTTTTAAAGTGCTACCCACTCCTTCCTAATCCTGAGTGCTAAAGAGTCAGATAGACTGCTTCCCCGGCTAAAAAATGACATACATAATCATCTATCTGCCTCTGAGTGTCCTGTCAAATCCGTGATGCTACTTGGCCTTTGAAGGAGATTAAATTCTTCTAGCATCATTTACGGTGACTTAGCTCAATTTGATCCATGTGTATACATATTTGAGGTATTTGCCATTTACACCATCAACCACGCTTCTAGCTCGGGGGACATAGTGATTACAGTTCATATTCAGGCCTTGGTAAACACTTCTTATATACTCTAAGTGCTAATACATTGTTTCAAGTATCATCTTGTGTTCAGGCCTGTAAAAAGTATTCAAAGTTACAAGTGTTGTGTGTAATTCTTTCAGTTTCCACACCTAGTGCACTAGCTTTCATTGATAAATCTGGGTACAGAAAAGTCAGATCATCCCATTTCCAGTTTCTAGTATTGACAGACATTTGACAGATCATATTTTAGTGCATTTTCACAACTAAGGTGGAAATCCTTAGTGGCAACTCCCTGTTGATCTGATTCTTGATGAGTACCAGTGTCTTAACCTCTGTCAAGTGAGTTTTGTTACTAATCTTTGCAAAGATAGGAAGGAAGAAGATATTTCTTTGCTAGAAATTCTGCTAGGACATTATTTTGAAAGCTAGGAAAAATAAAGTCAGAAGGAAGAAAATCATAGAGAGTTGTTGGAGACCAGCAATCAAGAAAACAAGTCCCCATTGATGAAATTGATCGTCCTATCATTGAATATTTCCATTCAAATGATTCTAAATCAGGTAGTCTTTTTGTGGAATTAAATTCTCCATCTGGAGAGGGGCCTTTATTTGATTTTGAAAGGTTTTCTACTCATTTTACTCCTATATTTTCAAAAGTTGATAGGGTTTTCCAAGAAACAAGGCCTTTAGGGGATATCCATTTTGAAAGTTATACTCCTATGTTTCAAAGACCCTCTGCCCCTTATCAATTTGTCTCCCCTCAAGGGTCACCTCCTCAAAACAACATGGCCCAGCCCCCACCTAGACCTACTTTTGTTGTAAACACCTTTGGTCCTATAAATTTTATAGGGATGGCTGGTTATCCAAATGCAGTTCCCCAGGATGTAAGAAATAGATTACCAAAGTTCCAAGGAAACAATACTATAACTGGTGATCAACATTTAAATCTTTTTATCAATATGATGGAAGAATTTGAGATTGAACATGAAGATGTATATATCAAATTGTTTATCCATACTTTGGAAGAGGATGCAAGGGACTGGTATAAATGTTTGCTGGATAATTCCATTGATTCTTGGACAGAGATGAACAATGCATTTAGATTGCAGTATGGTGATAGAACTGACCCTAGGTTTCTTCTATCAGAATTTGAAAACATCAAGAAGAATCCTAATGAGTTAGTACATGATTTCAACACAAGGTTTAACAAGACCTTGAGGATATTTCCTGTTAGCTTAAGGCCATGTGATGAATCATGTTTGATCAAATATTCAGATGCATTTGATAAAAAATTTACTTACTACTTGAGGGACAAAAACCCTACTAATTTGAGGCAGGCCTTCACCATGGCTCTGAAAATTGAGAATAACATCAAGGCAATTGGAAAACCTCCAAAAAGGGAGGGTGTAAAACTAATTAACCCGGAAAAGCCTCAAACAAGTAAGGTTGTTGATTTGGAGGAAGTTGTGAAAACTTTGGCAGGGGTTGTCAAAGAAATATCATACAAATTAGCCTAGGAAGAAAAAGGGATTGGGCAAAGTTCACAAGGTCAGCACAAGCAACAAGGCCAAGATAGGTTTACAAATCATCATAGAAATGATCAAAGATCTGATGACAGAGGCAAGGGACCTATTGGATTTGGAAATAAATAGTCCCAGGCCAGGGAAAATATAATGGTACCTGATCCTTTGGCTGCTAGAGTTGCTGTTGTGGAGGAGACATATGTCATTGATTGGTGTGACAGATGTTTCATGCCCCATGCTCCATGTGAGGAAGATCAGACAAGAAGAAGAAGAAGCTTATGATGATAATGATGATGATGTTTATATGATGGGTTTCTCCATGAGCTCACAACAAGGGGCAACTTCAACTGAGGTAATAAGTGCTAGAACTGCTGCTGATTTTTGGGATTGCATCCACCGGGTACCTATTCTTCCTCCCTCTCATATTTTAGAAGTAGATACTGTACAAGCTTTTGAATTTCCCAATAATGAATTTGAATATTTAAGAGCTTTAATGATAAAGAAGTATGATGGAGGAATCCCATCTGAGGAGGACAGGTAGTTATTGATGAATGTTGTTGTGGCTCAAGAAAAGAAATACAACACAAGAAGTAGGGTTGTCAAAGGTACAGGGCCTCAAGCCAAGCCAAAAACTCCATTTCTTTCAAATATTCCTAAAGAGGCTCCTAAGAAAGATGCATCTACCAAGGGCCTTGCTGTCCCAAACAAAAATCATACCCCTCCTCATGCCCAAGTTGTCAAAAATCATGTGCCATCTAATGAGTGTGTCAACCTTCCTTCCAATGCTTGCCTTGCCAAAGTCTGTCCCTTATGATATTTCCCAAGTCCTGAGTCAGATCAAGATCTCAGTTCCAATTGTTGAGTTGCTTAGGATTCCTGAGCACAAAAAAGGGATTTTGAGTATTTGGGGCTGAAAGAGGAGAAGACTACCCTAGGTAGAAATATAAACATTGTGGAGACTCCACCAGTCATTGAAGAGTTGGAGACACCACCAGTGTTGGAAGAACTAGGTGAACCACCTGAGGTTTATTTGGGGACATCCTTGGTGGATTCTCAGCTAAATGTGGATCCATTCTTCACCACTCTGATCATTAAAGACAAATTGCTACAAAACTGTATGTTTGACTCAACGACATCATGCAATGTTATGCCTCTAGAAGTCATGAATGAGTAAGATATCAAAGTAACAACAGCATATGGGAAGTGTACTGCTATGGACTCTAGAGAAGTGCAAGTGGTGGGATGTGTGAAAGGTCTGGTGGTGCAACTTGCAGCTTACCCAGGTAAAAACTTGATGCTTGATGTTGTTATTGTTGATTGCCCAACCAAGTGGGGTATGTTGTTATCTAGAAAATGGGCTGCAAGTGTTGGTGGGAGTGTTCAAATGGACATGTCCTATGCTACCATCCCAATTGAGGGCAGCCTTGTCAGGTTGTATGGAGAAAAGAATATGTTGCACCTTATTGAAGATCCCAACAATGCATCCTATGAAGTATTGTACACAAGTGTTGATGTTGATAACTTTGTAGGATTTGCTGATGGAAAAGAGCACAAGATTGAAGAATGTAAGTGTCTTGAACAGGCAGGCTCTCCTTGGACTTTATTGTTTGATGGAGCTTTCTCCAAGTTTGGAAATGGTGTTGGTGTTGTTATGATCTCTCCAGGCCAGGAAGAGTTTGTCTTTTCCTTCAAACTCAACTTTGAGTGCACTAATAACATTGCTGAGTATGAGGCACTATTATTAGGTCTGAGGATTGCTTGGAAATATGGTGTTAAAGACATCATTGTCAAAGGAGATTCAGAATTAATTGTCAAGCAAGTCAGAAAACTGTATGCCACAAAAAATCAGTAAATGAAACAATACAAGCATGTAGTTTGGGATTTCATTGAGATGTTTGATTCATTCAACATTGTGCATCATGATAGGAAGTTCAATGATTTGGCAGACAAACTTTCTGTATTGGGATCTCAATTTGATAATTGTGTAATGTCCCCATATTGTGAATATGATGTTGAAGTATTGACAAGGCCATCTATCCCTGACAACATTAAGCATTGGCAAGTTTTTGATGATGATGCTCAGGTCAGAAGATTTTTGTAGAATAAAGGGGAGTTTTTGATAAAAATATTGATTGGGAGCCAATGGTGTGCATGGCAGAGGGTAAAGAAACCTTGTTTGGCAAAGGCATTATCCAACTAAAGACTAATACCATTCCTAGAGGGCTGGTTGCTCTTGAGTCCAAATTTTGATAATGTTGATCACATTATTAAGAGATGCATAACATTCTCAAGAGATGTTAAGGAGCATGGCCTTGGCACAAAGGAGAAACCAAGGAATATCTGGTTGGGAAGCAATCTCAGCAAGGAGGAAAAATAGTCTTATGTCCAATTGCTAAAAAAATATCAAGATTGCATGGCTTGGACTTATTCTAAGATGAAGGCATATAGAGAGGATCTGTTTCAACATGAGATTCCCTTGAAATCTAATGCAAAACCATTCAGGTAGAAACAGAGGCCAATCAATCCACTCCTATCTCTTAAAATGTGAAGAGGAACTGAAGAAACTGAGGGATGGAGGGATTATTCAGCCTACAAGGTATTCTTCTTGGGTTGCAAACCTAGTACCAATTAGAAAGAAGAATGGTGACATCAAGTTGTGTGTGGATTTCAAAAATTTGAACAGAGCATCAATGAAGGATAATTATCCTTTACCAAACATGGAAAACATGTTGTAGCTAGTGACTAGTTTTGAGCTACTTTCTACCCTGGATGGTTTCTCTGGTTATAACCAAGTTGTGGTGAAGGAATAAGAAAGAATTAAAATGACCATTACCACTCCTTGGGGGACTTATGTATATGTCAGGATGCCCTTTGGACTAATGAATGTTGGAGAAACCTTTCAAAGAGAAATGGATGTTGCTTTTGTTGGTTACATCAATGATTTTATTGTTGTCTACCAAGATGATGTAACTGTGTTCTCCAGAAAGCAAGGTGATCACTTTCTGCACTTGGAAAAGATGTTGATAAGATGTAGAGAGTATGGCATTTCACTCAATCCAAAGAAGTGCCACTTTGGAGTGTAGAAGGAAAAATTTCTTGGTCACATTGTGTCACAAGAGGGGGTGATGATTGATCTAGAAAGGGTAGAGGCCATCAGCAAGGTCCCAATTCCAAGAACCAAGAAAGGAATTCAGTCCTTCTTTGGGAAGATAAACTTTATCAGAGATTCATATCAAACTTTGCTGAGTTGACCATTCCAATCACTAGCATGCTATAGAAGGACCAGACCATCAAATGGGAGGAGGATGCCATTCAAGCTTTCAATGGGATCAAGGAGGCATTAAAGCATGCCCCTGTTTTAGGTAGCTCCAGATTATAAGAAGGCTTTCCAACTGTTTTCTTTTGCTTCAGAGAACACTATTGCATATGTCTTGTTGCAGAAAGATGATGAAGGGGCTGAGAGGCCAATTGCCTTTTTTAGTAAGGCATTACAGGGGGCTGAGATGAAATACACTATTATGGAGAAACAAGAATTTGCCTTGGTGAAAGCAACAAAGGTTTTCAGGCCTTACATTTTGAGCTCTAAAATTGTTGCTTATGTTCCCCACACCATGGTCAAAGACATCTTATCAGAGATGGAGGTCTCAAGCAAAAGATGTAGATGGGTGAACAAGTTGCAAGAATATGACATGGATATCCAAACCATGAAGTTGGTGAGAGGTTTGGGCTTGGCTAAGCTTATGGCTGAGAGAAACTTGCAAACTATTGAGGTAAATGAGGTAGAAGAAGGAAGGGTAGATGTTTTTGAAAAATTGATGAGTTCTGAGTGGTACAAGGATGTGATTTTTTATCTCAGACATTTATACTGCCCTGAGTATTTGAGTAAGAACCAGAAAAAGGCCCTTAAGTTGGCTTCCCAGAAATATGTCATTACTGATTATGGGTTAGCTTGGAAGAACCCTGAGAGAGTCCTCTTAAGGTGCATTACTGAAGATGAAGCCCCCAAGATAATTGTTGATCTCCATGGAGGAGTTTGTGGGGGGAATTTTGCTGGAATGGTCACAGCACACAAGATCATGAGGGATGGTTATTGGTGGCCAACTCTCTTCAAGGATGCAACTCTTTTGGTTAGAAGATGTGAGATTTTCTAGCACTTCTCTGGAAGACTGAAAGCTTCAGGCTTCCTACCTTTGCAACTTGTATCAATTAAAGCCCCCATCAAGTAATGGGAAATGGATTTCATTGGTGAGATTTCAGACCCTTCAAGTGTTGGCCATAAGTGGATTCTTGTAGCCACTGATTACTTCACCAAGTGGGTGGAGGAAATCCCCACCAAGAGAGAAACACACCAAATTGTCATGGACTTCATACTGAACCATATCATCTGCAGGTTTGGGGTGCCAGTCAAAATTGTTGCTGACAATGCCATGAGCTTCAGAGCTAAACCCTTGGTGGCAATGTGTAAAGAATATGGGATCAATTTGACATATGCCTCTAATTATAATCCCCAAGGAAATGGACAAGCTGAGTCTAGTAATAAAAACTTGCTGAAGATTATCAGAAGAACCTTGGAGCTGAACAAGAGAAAATGGGGTGAGCAGTTGAAGTTTGCTGTCTGGGCTGACTGAATTACTATTAAGAGAGCCACTGGAAAGAGTCCATTTGAGTTGGTGTATGGAACTCATGCCTTGCTGCCCCTGCATATGCAATTATCCTTGTATCAGTTCATTCAACAACTGGAAGATCAAGAAGTAAGTCCATATGATGCCCACATTAACCAGATTGTTGAACTTGATGAAGAAAGGAGGGCATCTCACTAGAGGCATGTAAAGTTTAGAGAAAAGATGAAGAAGTTATTTGACAAGAAGGTCACTCCCAAAGCTTTCAATGTTGGAGATCTTGTGTTGCTATGGGATAACAGGCATGAAGATAAGGGAAACATGGAAAATTTGATGCATTATGGATGGGCCCTTACTCCATTGATATTAGGATTGGTGAACATACCTTCTTCTTGAAGGATTTGGATGGGGAATTGCTCAAACTGCCTGTTAATGGAAGGCATCTGAAGCATTTCTTGGATTGATTCCCTAGAATTAGGATGCTCTCATCTGTATAGTGTATAGTTCATTGGTTTGTTTTTTATTTGTTCTGGTCCTTGGTGGCCTAGTTTTGTTGGTTTCTCTATTTGTTTTTGGGGAGACGGTTCTAGGTTTTATGCTCTGCAAGATGACTCCTTTTCCCAATGGATATTTTTGGCACTTGGTCTACCTTTGTTCTTGTGGCACTCACAGGGAGTGCCCATCCCCGATTTGGAGCTGATGTTGGTGCTCAAAATAGTCTCACCCCATTTTTCCATTAAAAATCTATCAATTTATGGTCTCTGTCACATTTTATCTTCCCGTATTATGCCTGAAAAGTCTCCACCTTCCTTTTGTTTTCGTAATCAGTCCTTTCCTGGACCAAGGATCATGTATAGATCTGAAATTGTTTCCTCGTTTCTCTATTCATCTGAAAAGGTCTGTCTTTGGGTGTAAAAACTTGGGCTGTCCCATTCTTTCCATTTTCCATGGTCAATATTTGTTGTCCTTTTCATTTTTTCCCTAAATACTTAAGGAAAAATGAATGGATATAGCTCGGAGGGATGTATTTGAGCCTTGTAATATTTCTAAATTCTTTGTCCCTGGAGAAAATTTCATCTTCAGGCTCAAATGGTCATTTTTCTACATTTTACGATTTGACAGGCATTTCTCTCGGTCAAATTTACATCCTTGCATCAACAGGAAATGTGGCCTCTTTTGGTTGAATGCGGCTCGGCAAGGTACTTCAAAAATTTTGTGAATCACCTCAACTTAAAAAACCTGTCTACGTGGAAGAATGAAGCTCATTTGAGGATTTTCTTTTTGGGTTGGCCTTGGAGTTATGCCCTGGGAGGACAACGTGGAGGTTTCTACTGCTCTGCCCGGACTTAGACAAACTTTTTATGCAACCAATACTATTTAGTGGGATGGGGACACATAGGTGAGCCCATGCTCATTCAGGGTCTCTGCTCTTGGGCACCATTTTGAAATTGTGCCATGAAGACACGTGGAGGCTTCCGCTAGGTCTTCCCATACTTAGTCTTTTTTCAAAAGGTTTTGAGAGGCCTGGGACACGTGGAGGGACCACACATGTTTGAGGACCGGCCGTTGAATTTTATTTTAAAGAAGCATCAGGAGACACTTGGAGGCCTCGCTCACTTTGCATTTTGCTTGGACTTTTCAACGGCGAAAGGAGATTTCCTCAGACCCTGACACATGGTGCCTTCCACTGAGCTTTAAGCCTTCAAACAAATTTTTCCAGGCCAGGACACGTGGTGATCCTGCGCTCATTCAAGGTCTCAAATTTTGGGGACCATCTCAAGATGTGCCATTGTGATTGCGTGGTAGTTTGAAAATTCAAAATGCAAGGAAGCGGACCATTGGGGGTAACTATGATTTTTACCTCCTAAAGGATTAAAATATCAAAATGGCCAGCAAGCCCGACAAGAGAGAGGTCAAGGTTGGCTTTGAAAAGTCAAAGAGGCGGGGAAGCAAACCATCAGAGGTAACTTGAAATTTTTTCCTCTTGTCATCAAAAGGATTAAAATATCAAAAATGGCCCATAGGCCTGATAAAGGATAGTCAAAATTTGTTTTAAGGTCAATGGCAGAGGTGCAGACTTTCGGGGGAAATTTGGAAAATTTTCCTTTTGTGGAGAAGGGAGTTAAAAGTGAAAAAGGAAGCGTGGTTCCGCTAGGACCCACATCAGAAACTAGAAATGGAAGGGTGGAGCTGCGGGGAAAACTTGGAGAAATTTCCCTTTTCCAAAAAGGAGGTGAAATAGAAGAATTTGGCCATGGTTCGTTTGGAACCCACCTTAGGACATGTGTCGGGCTCATTTCTCAAAGAAGGAGGTGTAGTGAAAAATGTGAAAATTTTACATTTTTCCAAAAGTTTTAAAAGGAAAAAAGGAATCCTCGGGCCCATTTTAAAAGTGGATTTCCACGTGCATGGTCCAAATTCAAAATAGAAATCAACGACAGTTGTGCATCTATATCTGATTTTTCTACCATTTTTACTCTAGAGCTCCTATAGATGCGATTTTTCATGATTTCTAGATATTTCTTGCATGTTAAACATGGAAGGGGAGTTAATTTGATATCTAAGTTTGGTGAAGAAGATATGGAAACGTCTTTTACCACTAAGACAAAATGTAACTATTGGGTTTGATATGATTTTCCAGTCTCTCTTCCTAGGAACACAAAGAACTAGATTTGACATATTAGGGGTGGAAGTAGGTAGCGAATGAGGGAAGAGCATTCTACCAGGTGAAGAATTGAATGCTGAAAATATTTGGAGAGATTTTCCCTCTTCAAACCAGACATCGATTTTGCAAATGTGATTCTGGGAGTCACAACACGCAATGATTCTTTGAATGTTTCCAGTTGTGGGGGAAAAGGCTCTGTTGTAAAATGTTATACATTGCATGAATTTATCGTCCAAATGGTTGGAGTGTAAGGGGTCAAAATTTATTTTCTAAGAGAAAATCTTGATAGAGCCCATCTCCCTGAGGGATTGTTTGAGAAACCTTTATATCTCTTATTTGTTAAAATTGATCGTGTCAAGGTGGTTGCGAGTGTGTAGTCATTGAAAGCTATGAGATTGTTCTAGAAGCTTTCCCCTACTAATAAGTTTAATCATATTTGAGTTATTTCATGTTGAATCTAGGAAAAATTATGCCTGCTTTGTTTCTGAATGTCTGCAAATGGTTTTTCTTGTTCCCGTTGCAATCTTGTATCAAAATCCCTCTTAATTACATCGATCTCAATCCTTGTGATAGTTTAGTGGCATATGCAATTTCATTTTTAGAAAATCTTTCATCTGGGAATGAAATAAATGATTTAAAATCACTTTTCTTTGATTTTTTGATAGAGATTATTTATAAGCCCCTGGTGTACCTCAGACATGATTGATCTTGGATTTTGATGTTTTATTGAGTCTTATAACTCGAGTCTTCGTGCTCAAATCTCATAGTTTGTGTAAAAAAGTGTTGATTTGGGCTTCCATTAAAGCACACATTTTGGTTAAAGGAACATTTTAGCTATCTTGAAGCATTATGTTGTGTAAGTGCCCCATTTTGTAAAAATATCTCAAAGATCTGGTAAATAAAGTTCATTCTGCTTCACCTCCCACCAAAAAATTCATTTAGAAACAACCAATCCTACCTTTACTACCCCTGTTTATCCTATGTGTGTGCAAATGCATAATTTCTACCACCAAAACATGCATAAACAATCAGGATTCCCAATGTCTTTAGTAACCTTTGCCTTGCTTTGAAAATTTCTCCATAATCTGGAAGTGACAACTTGTGAGAGTTAGATTTGGTTTGTTGATCATATTTTCCCAAGGTCCTCTCTATAAAATTTGTGCATAAGAAGGATTTACCAACATTCTTCAATACTAGAGGTTACAAAATAGGTTGTCTTACCTTGGTTGAAAGGCAAAATCTAAAATAGTTAGGATAAGATCAAATCCTTTTAAGGTGCTACCCACTCCTTCTAAATATTGAGTACTAAAGAGTCAGATAGACTGATTCACCGACTACAAAATGACATACATAATCATCTATCTGCCTCTGAGTGTCCTGTCATATCCGTTATGCTACTTGGCCTTTGAAGGAGATTAAATTTGGGTACCAACATGTAGGAAAAAAACATCCTTATTAGAAGGTTGATTACGGAAATGAATGAAGATTAATTAATTAATTTGCATAAAGATTAAATGGGATGGGATAATTGGGCATGTAATATGATTAATTTACTATTGTCTCTTAATTAATTAATGAGGATTGGGATGGACATTTAATTAAAGGAAATGGGTATGATTAAATAAATATGCACACACGGGTGTATGAAGGCATAAATACCAATTTTAGGTGTCTACACCATATCCTAGAAAAACAAAAGGATCAAAACCCAGATAAAACAAAAGAGTGTATAATGAAAGGAGTCTAAAAACCCAGATAAATAATGAAGGCCCAAGAAAAATGTAGTCGGGCTTCCCAATAGAAACATATAACAACACATCATGCCCGAAGCCAACCCACTTTCTTATCGCAATGAAAAAAAAAACAGAAACAACATGCCTTATACTCAGAAACACTAATATACACATTTTTAAACTCAAATTTATATATTAAATATTATAATAATAAACTCATAATCAATAATATAATTCATGTTCTAGAGGAAAAATTATATGTTGACATATATTGTTATCATATTTACAAACTCAAGCACCAAATGTTATATAAAATATACTTTGATTTAAAAAAACTAGAATCCATTCGTATACCTTGTTGAAGTTTTGTAAGGTATGGATAAAAGGATTCATGCCCGTTATTTCATATTTTAATTATATCTTATTTCCATACTTTTTTTGGTGTGCATATCTCAACTATGTTATCCAAATATATCTCTAATGCTTGCTTGATTTTCTCCACCATTTATTTGATATTTTTCTTACTTCGTATTTATTATTTGATTGGGTGACCACTAATGTGATAACACTTTTTGAGCCATTGTTTCAAACTTATTTTATAATGTATATTTTACCCTCCTCACCAATAACATGATCATATGTTCATCACTTCATCATACTAGAAGCGTTTCTTTGTTATACACATTTACCGTTCTATTAAATTCATCTTTAGGTCTATAAAAATAGGCCCAAAATAAATATAATTATTTGTAGGAATATTTTTATTGAATTAATCATTTATGAGAAAATGTGTGGGTCATATTTAAGGTCATACATTTCAAACTCTAGGATCATTTTTAGGAAAAAATAATCTTGTGACCTCCCAATATATTTTACAAAGGGTTTGTTCGTAACACACATAATATTTATTTATAGATTATCTTTGGAAGATAAAATCTTCACCTATGTTTCTTGACCTCTTTTTCCAATGCCCACGATGTGTGATTTTATTCCCTTTTGACACTTTATAGTCTATGTTAGTTATGTTTTGGGTCAAAGTTGAAGTTTCTACATAATTTTTTTTAGATAAGGTAAAAAATAATTTGGTTGTTAGGGGATAAAAAAACACCGAAAAGAAATGCAGAAAAGATAAAGTTCTAATGCATAGAAGAGGATGCCTCTACTAGTATCCGAAGACACCAAAAAAATATTTATGAATTAAGAGGCTTGCTCAGATTCATTACGAGAGCGATTCTATAAAGCACGATCAGATCTTACATTAAAAAAATTCTACGAAAGGAATTTAGTCCGTCCATCCACATCATCCTCCTAATTGGATGAGGAATTCAAAATATTAGCATTCGGTCCTCCCAAATCCACCCCATGGAAAACCACAATGTTATCATTAGTAAAAGAAAGTTCCATTCTATCTGTCGATGAACCGTAGTCCACAGAACCAAAAAATTCATCCATGACGAAAGGGACAGTACAGGATTTTGGTGTGGTGTATCTTCCAACATTCCTAAAGCCATCAATGTGGTGATAATCCTACAATTCCTTTGTGGTGGAATTAATGTCGAATTTGGATTTTGAATTTTGAAACTGATGAACCATCTCCAGTCCCTTTAACCTATCTGAAAAATCAGCCACCAGCTATTTCCTAGATTCCCCTTACGTGGCCATTTGCAAGATGAATATTCAAGCATCACCAGTCATCACTACAGGTTCATAATCTTCAATAATGTCAACTGATTTATTTTCCTTCCCAGTCACTTTTAGACGAGCTCTAATAACCACAGGATCTATAACACCAACGCTTCCACTTATCCTCACCTCCTCCATAGGTACCTCCATTATGTAGTCATCTATTTTCCCTTCCTCATCCACATCATATTCTTGATGAGAGTCCCTAAAATCATCATTGAACTGAGGGACAAGGATCAATTGTTAATTGGAGTCTTCGTCAACAGATTGATTCTGCAGAGCAGCTGGGCAACATTTTCTACTCTCGTAACTCACCTATAGTCTATATAGTTTTTTGAAAGGGACTATACCCTTGTACAGTAGGGGTCAAAATACAGATTAAAAATTTCAGCAGAATAAAAAGATGACAATCTAGATTTATCTAATCACCCCAACAACAAAAATAAATCTACCAAGATCACCACAAAAAACTAACAGACATATAACTAGAAAAAAATGACATCACAACAAGATCAGCTATTTAGTAGCAACAAAACATGCCTAAATCCTAGATGCATCAATCGAGCCACACAACAGGACAAGGTTCATGCCTTTTTTGAGACAATGGAAGCTTTAGATTTAGTGAATCACTTATTTTTTCTATCCACCACCTTCCATTCCTTATTTTATTCTTCCACTGAGTTTGGAAGAATAACTTCAATTAACTTGATAGGGATGTGAACCTCACCAAGGGGTGCTGAATCAAAATATATCATTGAATCAGTACCTTGAGGAGAAAAATCTTGACGTTTCTTCTATGTAATGTGTGGAAGCTCTTCCATGTCGGGTAAGTCATTTTTCAGGGGTTCCACAATTGGTTTTTTATGGGGATCAATTGTTAGATGCTCTGGTAGAGAATATTTCCACCATGCCGGTTTGGTCTTTCATTTTGTATGCTCACAATCTTCTGTGATATGGCCAGTTTTGAAGAAACACTGACATCTACAAGAAATTCCTTCGTAGTCTAACCTCTGCATCCAAAGTCTTTCACCAATTTGCAAATTAATTGTGTCTAGTAAGGATTGGGATGTATCAAGATATATAATCATTTGTGCATAAGTAGTACGGGTTTAGATGGAGGTATTCTCATCAATAGCCACACATGATCCTATAGTATCCCCTATAGCAAACAAAAAAGAATTGTTCCAAAGCTAAACTAAGAGTCTAGGTAATTGAACCAAAACTAGGTAGGTATCAAGAGAGTCATTTAGGGAATCAAAAGACGGATACCAAGCTTGGACATGATCCCATGTTCCTCCCTGATCCAGAGGATCCTATCAGAGAAACACTACCATTTTTAAAAAATGATCCAGAGGAACCTCACAGAGAAACACCAATCTAATATCTTCTCATAATAAGTTGTAGTCATTTTTAAAGTGTGGATAAAAATTATACAATTCCGATGATATCTTGTTTGTAGCAAACGAAGCTCGTTTGCAAAATTTATAGCTCGCTAAAATTTTTGGGCAACTAGAAAAATTTGGAGTTTTGTGCAGGTAGGACGTGTGCACACTCGCCAAGTGTTTCGATTATATTGTGACACATGGACAAATTGTGTGACGTACTAAAAAGTGGTTTTGGGAACGCCGGTCTTGGACACTCATTCTTAGACAAATGGACCCCACTATTTACTAGTTGGGGGTCCTCAGCCAGGTTCGACACACTCAATTATGGAGGGATGTCTTGGCCACCTTCTCATTTAATCACTAAACCAACTTGTGTATATAAACTCCTATAATTTTATTTGCGCTATGCATGTGGGACTATTAGACATGCATTTTTTAAACTATGCAAATTTCCCACACATTTTTACTAATTTCCATATTCCCACGCATTGCATATTAATCCATTAATACCATATTACATGCATTGCATAGTAATCCTTTATAAACTGTCCACGTATTATCCTTGGCTTATTTAGCGCCTAAAAATATACAACCATGTGCCACCCCAAGAAATGTGCCCTCTCCATAGAAATTACGGTGGCTCTTAAGCCAATTCAAACCGCCCTCCTTTGGCATTATTAAATGCCTACCTTTTTACACGCACCCACAATGTGGGATAAAACACTACAAAACCACCTAAGGGGAAGGAGAGAGAAGTGGAGGGGATTGGAAGAGCTGACCTCCCATGCAAAAGTTTCGGTGCCTAACCATTGCGCCCGCTATTTGGAAACAGTATAAAAGGAGTGATATTATATTTGTATGGCATTCGGGTCTGTGTGGAAATATTGTAATGCTCATAACTTGAGCTAGGAGTGGAATTTGGAGGAGATGTAAAAAGCAACCCCTATTATTTTTTATAGAGGAAGACTGTGAGAAGGTCATAATTTTGTATAATTCTTTATAAATAATTATTTTTAAGATTTTAATAGATCGGTCCCATTCAACCGGACCTGGAGACGTAGGCCTCAAGCGCCAAACTCCATTATAAATTCTTGCTTGAAATTGCTGGTGAATTCTCTTTTTTTCTTTCAATATTTGCACAGTACTTGCAATTTTTATTCTTTTATTAAAAATACAAAAGGATATAATGCTCAAATTTTACATTGAAAATCAATACAAAGTAATAAAAATTTGTGTGCACAATTGCTAGTTAAATTTGGTTTACAGATCATTGGTATCAAAGCCGGTTTTGACTAATTTTTGGTTCAGATTAATGTGTTTTGGATTGCAAGTTGTGTGTTGGATGTTAACAAGGTCTCGATCTAAGAAGGGTGAAGGAGAGTTAGTTGAAGGATATCCCAAAATTGGTACCAGATGATCTCGAAGTCCTATAATGGTAGATCGAGAGGAAGTGGAAGAAAACTTTCGTCAATCATTCCAATAGATGAAGGAGATGGTGGAAGAAATGTACCAAGATAGGAAAAGGGAAAAGGGAAATAGAGGAGGTAAGAAAGAAGAAATCTCTAGTTCCTTCATTAAAGTTAGATATCAAGTTTTAATTGCCTATGTATACTGGAGAGCTAAATGCAGAGAAGTTGGATAACTGGGTCAAGCAGATAGAAGTATATTGCAGGGTTCAGAGAATTGTTGATGATGAAGCAAAGATTCATCTGACAACTCTTCAGATGGGTGGCACAACAATCATTTGGTGGGAGAGTAAGCTTCAGGAAGTGGAAGAAAAAAAAGGTATAGAAATCACTTCTTGGTCTGAATTTGTTTCAAATCTTAGGCAACAATTTTATCCTCTTGGTTATAAGCAACAAGCTATGATGGATTGGAAAACATTAAGACAAACTAAGGGACAAAGTGTTCAAGAATACAAACAAGAATTTAGGAAAAGGGCTCTAATTCTAGGAATTTTCCTAAACATAGAAGAAACGCTGCTCAAATATATTGGTGGATTGCATTGTTATCTAAGGCATATGATACTTGTTTTAGGTCCTACTAATCTTGATGCAGTATGTGTTCAAGAAACCCATTTGGAAGCATGAGGGAAAATGACAAAGGAGTCCTCTTTCTCTTCTTTTAATCAGAAGAACAAGAAATCTGAAGGGAAAGGTTCGAAAGAACAAGGAAAAGGAAAGGGTAAGCATAAAACAAACTCTACTGTTAAGAAGGAATATGAAAAACCATTTTGTAATCATTGTAAAAAAACCATGATGAGGCTAAATGTTGCGAAAATTACATCTGAAAGAAGCCTAATGGATGGTTTAAGAAGGAAAAGAGAACATAAACAAAACGTAGTGACATGGATCTTGGTTCTAATT